>JAHWFP010016481.1:94100-206216 GCA_023313725.1 Lithobius niger | reverse complement strand
AACTTCCAGCTTGCCTTGGAAGTGGACGAGCGACAGTACGTATTTGAATATTTTAATTTGTGTTATTGGGTCATGATGATAAATATCTTCACTAGCTTTTTGCTTTAGCTTTAGCTTTAAGGGTCTCGATTGGGGGGGGGGGTGGTCGAAAATTTGGGGGGCCAAATTTTCTTTTCCCCCCCCCCCCCCCCCCCACCGCGACTCGACCGGGCCCTTAGGAGTTAGGTTCAAACGAAGAATGATATCGGATATCACGCCTGCTTACGAATTAAACAACATCACCCTTGCTCCACGTGTCAAAGAAGACGTTACAGCTTTGATTAAAATGAAGAACAGCACCATGAACAGTTTGCTTTGCTTAAGCAAGAAAAAATGCTTTCGTTTTATTTATTTTTTTCCTTGTTGCGCGAAAATATTATGATACTGAACAATAAATGTGATTTACGATTTAAAATTGCAAACGACGTTACAGCTTTGATTAAGATTTAGAACAGATCCGTGTAAAGCAATAAAAATATAACCGTCATCAAATACATTTTCATTATTTTTAATACTGTCGTTCCATTAAATCATAACTTTTTATCCGTGTACATTTTTATCTGTATCCGTGAAGTTACAGACTAGCATATATCTATCAGCAGTTGTAATTGTGCCTGTATCTTTACAAAGTGGCAATAATGTACCGGCAGTGTTTAATTCATAAATATCAGTGTTACGTAAATAGAGAACAATTAATCATTTAATCGATTTGATCTCTTATCATTGATGTTAACTAATTTGTCCTTTAGCACAGATAAGAACGTACTGGAAGGCTATTAAAGATAATATAAGTGCACGTGCAATTCACCTATTCCAAGTACTTTCATTGAGTAAATCGTTCACGCAGGTTGTTGTCAGTTAATCGATACTTACGAAAATGAAGGACTTAAAAGAAATTCGAATAACAGTGGACAATGTTTCAGAAGAACTTCCCAAATTGATCCATTCTCTCATGCCGGATTGGAATAAGGATAAGATTGAACTAAAAGTGAGTAATACTTCTTAATCTTTTTCGTCTTCAGTGTTACCAGCAAATATTTGATTAGCGTATGGATTCATGAACTGGTTAATAAAAACAAGACCTTTAATTTGTGATGGAGGTCGCTATTAGCATTAACTTGGTGGCAGCCACAATCTGTGGACTGTCGTGTTTGGGCAGTTATAACAGTGCCCTAGTGGTTGATCATGTATTAATTCCTGTTTGCAGTTCTTTAATTTAGTTACTGCTAGTGACATCGACGTTGATTTCTCCCCCACCTTCTCCCCCATCTCCAAATTTGGGGTGGGATGGAATTCCCAATTTAGCAGTCTCTTCGACGACCAGCTATTCTTTTTGATACCTTGAAATGAAGTCTAATTTACCCATGTAGCCATGGTCTGCATGGATGTTTCACTAGTGTAATAAAAACGACAATTTATTCACTGTAAACTTATTGTGCGTGCAGCGTATCTTGAGTCCTGCACATATTTTATGAGCGGCTACATCTTCCAGGATAGAGCGGCTTTCATCGACGGCCACCATTGTTTTTGTAACCATCTAGGATATCAACAAGGTGCTCTGCTATGGAAAACATACAATCGATTATCTGTATTCATTCTGGGACGAACTCAAGATAGGCCGTGGACACTATAATATTGTTGACATCGATGGAGAATTCCAAGATGGAGGACGGCCCTGAAGCTAGGTGTCCAACACCGTAGGTTTGTTGTGTAAGATGCTTTTTCGTGTCTTCTTATTAATCTGTTAATTCAGAATAATTTTGAACGCATGACTTCCACGCATGCTTGTTGTGTATGAACTATGACTTATACGAACCATGAGAAAAAACTGCATGAATGCGTGCTGTCCATTCATGATGCTTCATGATTGATAAATGTTTCAAACCCACAAAACCATGAGCCTTTCAAGTATGTTACAAATCACTGCTGTTTGTGTTAGTTATTTAGCAAATTTAAAAAATGAAAATAAAACGGCAAATTTTTACTATTTTGGAGCCCTCATCGTTCTGCACTGTTAAATGAAACACTGTTAAAAGGACCTCTGAAAATTTGCAAGTGTGAAAAGAAAGTAAAATTACCCATCGGAATGAATTAAGTTTCTAATGGACGATTTTAGAATTACAGGTAAATAATGATGCTCGATGTTAACAAACAGTTACTCTATCGGATTTTATCAACACCATAAGGCTGCATACCACTCAAAATAAAACAACTTAATTTCGCTTTAGTCGTTCATCCCATTACGACTACTAGTTACGACTACTAGTCATCGCCACTCTTTTTCCTGGGTGAATTATTTATGCTTAAGTTTCTTCAATCACATTTTTGCGCATACTGGCTAACAAACGCTGATTTTCCTTTGTTTTGCTCACTCAATCAGCGCATCCCCCTTCACTTGCTCCTCCCGAGGTTAATGTTAATCTATACAGTGAAGCTGAAATTACTCACTCAATAAGTACATCCCGCTTCAGTTTTTGCTTATCCCTGCCCTTTCCACTTACGTTTTCCACAATTTGCAAAGATTTCGACCACATTGAGTTATTTCCTCGACACGATAAAATATGCTTTTAATTGCTGATATTTAACATACACATGTAAATGTATGAATCAAGGAAACAACTCTCGCGCTACTAACGTTTAAACCTTCTCTCCGAAGCCATCTCTGGATCGCAAAAACCTGAGTTGTGACACGGAGTTCGTTGGCTCGATTCCTGGTTATGCAACAACAGTTTACACTGCCTTCCATATGTAGTCTTATACCCTAACCTAGGGCCCTAATGGACCTTACTCCTCTGATGCTATGGCTCCATATTATGTAATAAGTGTATTCTTTATTGATATTAATGTATTTCAGTCATGCTATGCACTTTCATGTATGGTCTTGCCCATGGTCAAGGTGGCTCAGGCCTTGCCTGCCACTACGGATGGCTGCTAGCAGCGGTGGCTCTGGGATATCAGGCAATGCTACAGGAAGTACCTTACACCACCTGTGTTGGGAGCTGGCTGCAACTCTGGGTATAAAAGGCCCTGCAACCCCTTTGAGCTTAACTCTGGAAGCTAGTCCCTGACCAGCAACAACTCTTCCTTAAGTATGCCATCCTGCTACAGCCTAACCTACGGCATCTTTGAACCGCTGACAACATCTCCTAAGGACAGACCGCATGGCTCTGGAAATAAACCCTGAATTCAACCATTGAATAATTCCGTAACGGTTTTTATTCTGAAGATTCATCTTACAATTACAAAAACAAAGTTCAGGAGAGAAATTACGCACAATTCCAGAAAGAAAGAATACTATTACCAGTATTGCTTGCTAATCTTCGACAGACTGGGAACGCCTGCTTCATCAGGCACTACTACAAACTCGAAAACTGCTTTCTACATTTTCCTCGTCTTTTGAATTCAACCATCCTTCTTGCTTCCTTACTTGAACTGGGATAGGTGGGGTTGCACTTAGGTCATAACGAAGTAGAAGTCAATAATAAAGACTTACTGCAGTAATGGCTATTTGTATTGTATGATTTTTTGATGTTATGCTGTTGTGCCTTATTCCTATACCGTTTACAGCCATTTGTATATATTTATTTGCATACGGTGTGTATTTATTTATACATTCTATTATTATTCTCTTATACTGTAATTGAATGCTCTAAAGGAACTAATTATGCAACACAGTCGACTTGTTAAACTCTGCAATATTTCTTACTTACAGAAATTATCAGGTGGATATTCTTGTCTCATGTACCATTGTTTTGAGACGGACAATCCCCTTGAAGGAGTTACAGTGAGGGCCAAAAACAACACCAGTGCAGATGTTCCGTTGATCAAAGATTGTGCTGAAGAAGCCAAAATTCTAGGGGTGAGTAAATTATTTGTTGCATGCGTATTGGAAGAAACTTGACGAATATTGAGTTGCGTAGAAAAACCATTCGAAACTCTGTAGTCAAAATTTCGAAACTCCATCTCGATTCAATGGTGACAAGAGCAGCACAATTGAACATTTGGGTGAGAGAATTATAAAACTACATTTCTTTACATCGGAACAAGACTAAACTACCTGTTGGTAATGACAGTTCTTTTCTTTTCCCCATACCAGAAGACTTTTGGATGATTTTCTTTCATCCAGTTCCATTCGGTTGTATTCGCTCACTCTGTTCGGGGTTTCAGGAGCCCCTCCCAAAGGTCGTCACAAAGGTTACGACTTACTTTTTTTTTGGCTTGGTGGTGTCCGCTCAAAAATGATGGTCGTGGGTGTAAATTGTTCTACACGATAATGCTTCACTTTTTTTTGGTGGAATGTCCATGTTTCAATGATGTGTCGCAGAGGTAATGTGGAAAACAAAAATCTCAATATATTTGTTTGCATTCGTTTTAGTGTTTTGTACAGCAAAAGCTGGGATTACAGGCTCGGACTGGCCATAGTGCCACTGTGCCATGGCACAGGCGCCCTTTGACTGTCACACTTCTGGCGCCCCTTGCCTGTATGCTTTTTTCTGCTTGAATATAAATGAATGCCCAATTTTAATTGCTTTCCCGCTGGTGGCCATTTATTTCTGGCATATATCTCTAACTCTCTCTCTCCAACCCCCCTTTAATTGCATTTTCAGTTCCTTCAAACCCCCCCCCCCCACCTAACTCGTCCACTAAAAGTAAAACATTCATTAAAACAATGAAAATTTCCCCAAACAGATTTTCCGTTGGTTGTTTTAAAAAAGGCATTCCGAAGACAGAAATGACAGAGGACAACCCGAAGGATGGGGCTCCGCCATGGTCACTGCTTGGGGTGCAGGTGTACAGCGTCATCCTACATGGAGGGTTGGTCATCTGAGGTTTGAGGGGTCATGGCTTATCCGGCCTTTAAGTTCAAATAAAACACACTGTACCCGTGTTAACCCCCCACCCCCCACACACAAAATGGCACGGGCGCCCTTCCTTGCCCAGTCCGACCCAGCCTGGCAAGACTATAGCAACGACCTTGTCCGTCCGTCGCCTTTTTCAACTACGGAAAGGTACCGGATAGAGACAAACGGTTTTCACCATTATATTCAGCGTCCAAAAATTAGTTTAAAAGAATGAAAAAAAAAAAAACCCGAAAGTATGAAGCGGAAGTGGCACGAAAGTCGCCGAAGTATACAGAAGATCGTTTGCGGTTAGGTAACCCCCTCTTATATTTTATTATTATTATTATTATTTTTTTGGTTCGTTTAAAGAGCAAAAATAATCAACCATGGTAGGTTATTATTAAAGGTGCTATAACTAGAAACACAATTTAATTTTTAACCCCATTGTTGGCTTGTTCACACAAAAAAAAAACACAAAGTATACAAAAAATCGGGAGCATCAACTTGTGGCTGACGCCAGAGCACCGCCATGTTGAGATATATACTAGGAAACAGACTTTGGGCCTATTGTAGGCGGAGCGCAGAGAAATTTATTTTAAATTTGTATTTACTTTCATTATAATGGCTTTGAAATACTTGCGAGCACAGATCAATGGTCAGAGTGGTGGGTTGCCGTCCCACGAAAGAATAGTCAAAAAGTTATCAACGTCGTTTCAAAGGTTGCAAATGTCATGAATGGCCTTAAGATTAGAAAAAAAAAACGTTATGGTCAACAAATATGCAGTTTCCCCTCCGCCCCCTCCACCCTCAACCCCACCTCGGGTCAATGCCACGACTCGTCTAAGATTGTAACTGGCAATTTATTAATGGTTCATATTTTCTTTACAAGGCGATGCATAGGAAAGGACTCTTTCCGGAAGTTTTAGCAATTTTTGAGAATGGCTTCTGTTACAAGTATATCGAAGGCAAACCCATCTACAGATTCGGAGAAGAAATGAAATTGGAAGAATCCTTAATGAGGTATGTTAATCTTCATTCAAGTTATTCCATCTTTGTCCTAAAATGCTCTAAACCAGTGGTGCAGGAAGGGGGTGGGGGTGGGGGAGAGAACCAGGAACCCCTCCCGAAACCAAGCGAACCAAAATTGACAGCTTAATTTGTTATTAATGACGATTTATTTATTTATCTAGTGATATCCATGTAATTGCAAACAATAACAAAGACAACATGCAAACGTTGATCACAGACATTAATATTAAAACAAAAATTTATTAAATAGCAATTACATCATTTTCTACTTTCATATATGTATGGATCACATTAAAAAAACTGGACGTAAAACCAGCAGTGGGAACACGCCGGCAGATGGAGCTAGTTCTGAGTCAGAGCCGACAGAGATAGCTCAAGAGTAGTCAACTAAGCTCCATTTTTGCCCAGTTATTGTATAAGTGACCTAAAGATAATATATGCAAGTAAAAATATATCTAATTGCCCTTTAAGTAAATGTGGCTCGTTTATGCATTACACGTCAAAAGTGTATTTTAAAAATAGGCGAAGAGCGTTCTAGTGACGTAAATTGCAATGGAATGATTCTAACAGAGTTCATTGCATTTAGGGTAATGGCAAGAAAATTGGCTGAAATTCATTCTGTGAAAGTCGAGGGTTTGGATTATTCAACACCAACGTTTTTTGGGTCCGTCTACGAACTCCTGGAAAAGAAATATCCTGTGGACAACCTGCCCCTTGGCGCCCCAACACGTGACGTGCTGTACCGGGAATTACAACTGGTTGAAAAGTATGTCCTCCAGACGGGATCCCAAATAGTCCTATGCCATGGGGATGTGCACCCAGGAAACATGGTTTACAACATTGACACAGGTAAGTAGTGACGAGGGATGGATGTGTGAAGAAGGTAGCCTAACAACTAGGTTAGGTTTCTCACATGCTATGCTAAGTAGTACGTTTACCCTCCACTAGCAGGCGCCAAACGCAATGGTATTCAGCAATCCTTGTGAATGGTACCCACGACTGCAACTGCCGTTATTGACGATGTAGGAAACGTTTTGTACACTGTGAAGGCACACGGCAGTATCCAAGATTGTATATTAACCCCTGAAGCACTTGTTTCGAGGAAAGTGGTGCAGCATTTACAACCTATTCTTTCTAATGTTTAAAAAATATTTTTTCTAGGGGAGCAGGGAGCACAAACGTATTATGATACACCAAACTAAAAAAAAAATTGACCCCGACAAAACAGAATTGCTGAACGATACATTGGGATTGTATCCAACGAATGCCTTAGAGCGAAATAAACATAGATAGATAGATAGATCAACAACAGATAACTACAAGTTCTAAATGAAGGAAAAAAAAGGAAAACGGTAGGAAAAATACAACGGATTACACAAAAGATAGGTTCCATAGATAGCCTACTAAACAATAACAATAATTGATACGAAACTGTAACGATAAAGAGCATTTCCTTAAATAGAGACGTGGACAGTGCTGCCTGTAGTATACGTTTATGAGAACCCATAGCTCTAATAATCTTGTTTTGAAAAGTAATAGGTTTCACATTAGTGATATAAGTTCCATCCCCAGCTCATGATTCCATATTGATTATGTAAGATGGCACCAACACAAAGTAAATTTGTCTATGGTTACTATTCAAAAAGGTTGAATTTTGAAGACACGTTAAATAAAAATAATAAAACTGCACTAAAGTAGTTTTGGTGTCCTTAAGTAATTTAACGGTAATCCCACCGTGACCTGGTACCTCGCCCTTAGTTAAGGCACCAATAAAACTTTCAATACAGATAGATAGCATCTATCTATTTACCTATCTATCTACGTTTTTATGCAATCGTGGATTTTAAACTCAGGCGTGGACAACCGTTCTTGCCTGTGGGTCACTCCTAGAAAATGCACTGGTGGAAAGACAGAGCCCTTAAACGGCTAAAATGCTGTAAAACAACTATTATCTCAATGGTTTAATTAATTAATTAATTAATTAATACTCTGAAAATCCACACGGCGTTTTTGGTGGTCTAATTTGTTATCTGTGAATGAGAAATTTCATTCCTACACGGGGTTTTGTTCGACAATCAGCGTGTGCATTCTACGTTTTTTTCATTCCGGATGACGCAACACAGGCTGAACTCGACAGTTTTTTTTATTTGGCATTGGTGGGCCGGACTTTGTGGGCATTCCGCCTGGGGATTTTCAATGCATGCATTAATCAATTGAAATGTACCTACCTTGAGTATGCAAGGGTACAAAGGCAAGTATTCACACATTCTGTACTTTCTGTTTTCAATTTTAGGATTGGTGACGTACGTTGACTGGGAATGCAGCCACATCGGCTACCAGGGTTCAGATCTAGGCAGCACTTTGCAAGTTTTGTCCTCACTGAACATCGAAATTCCAGAAGGTTATGTTAGGAAATACCTCAGATATTACTTGGAAAAATGGTTCGATATCCAAGGGAAAAAGGAGAGTGACGTCACTGAAGAAGACATCGATAAACTTGAAATGCAGACAAGCATCTTTCGTTTGGTAAGGAAATTAAGAATAGTAGGCCTATTTTAAGGAAAGTTAAGGTTAGAATGAATGAAGCTTCTTATTTCACATAAAAAAGACGTTTCATTTTCAGCATACCATTTCTAGTGATAGTCAATAAAATATCAGTTTGAAAAAAACAGAAGCACTAGTATACAATGTTTGAAAACATAATGAACACGAAAAAAAACCACTCGATATTAAGTTTGCTGATAGCGTGAACCTTTTCAAGAGGACCTTTTCAAAATGGTTCCAAGCATGTAACAGTCAACATGTGTTCACAGTGTAATTAATATTCATACCAGACTTATACGCAGCACTGTAATACTGCGTAATATAGGTTGCTTGTGTGCACAGTTGCGCAGTGTACTTGATCACGTGACTGTCTCGTTTTTGGCCATGACCAGAGCACATTTCTGCAGAAGATTCATTTGATGTAAATAGCAAAGTCTGGAGGTTGTTGCACGTACATTGATGACAACACTTATCCTGAGTCAAACTGGTAAGGAGACGTTTTAGGTATTGTGTTAAACCATGCGTTAATTTTGTATTTGTAATTTTGTAGACGTCATATTTCAGTTCTTTACCTCCTCTTTCCACTTAAACTTGTTGGACTGGTGGAAGCGGCCGTGTTTGCCATACCAGAAACCATTTGGTATTATAATTAATAAAGTTTTATTTATTTACTTATTAGTCATTTCGCAAGGGACTTGCCGATTGTGATCAAGCAGGTGTCTGGAACGATTTTAACCGCAAACCAATCGTGTTTCTCAAAATTGTTTGTCCTCTTTTTAGTGTCAAATTGATAATTTAAACATTCTCGTATTTTGATGTACTTTTATATTTATTTATTTTTTGTTTGTTTTCGTATTGCTTGTTAAATTGCAGAACTAATGTTAGTGTTACCCATCCCCTTTTGGTCTCAGTTTTCTTCTTGATGGAAATGAAGAATTATTATCATTATTATTATTGCATGGTTGAAGTAAAGTAGATGTCGGCCATGTTGGTTGGAGACAGGATGATAACTGTATAAAAAAGCTGGAGGTGTGGGACATGTGTTTATGGTAGCCATTCAGCCCCTGGAGTCATGACTTGCTGGGTTGATAGGATATGATTGACTAGTTTATCTTCCTGCTTGAACATTTTGTAGGCTTTAAGGTTGAACCTAGCTCTAGTGTGGGATTCTTTACGAAGGATTGTGGTTTTATCAAAGGTGGGTAGAATGTTGTGTGTTTCTGTGGTGAACCATGTACCTGCCTTTGATAAAACCACCATCCTCCACAGAGAATCCCACGGTAGAACAACCAGACTCAGCATTGAAGCCTTCGAAATTTTCAAGCAAAAAAGTACCCTAATCAATCATCCTACCAACTCATCAAGTCATGGCTTCACATGCTATGCATTGCACAAGCACATTCAGATATTGTATACAGATCCATCAGCTTATCTCTCCAAACAAGATGGCTGACAGCAGCCGCACTTCAATCATCTCTTCTTTGGAGTTTGACCCAGGATAAGTGTTGCCATCAAACTAAGTGAATCCCATAGTTGTTATTTACAGTTTTTTTCCTATTTTGTTAAAAACAAAATGAAACACTCACGTGACCAATGGCACATTCCCCTAGTTAATAGGTACCCAGACTGCTTGCGCCACACGGTGAGTGGTACTGAGCTGCATGTAAGGCCGGTATGTTTTGTCCGATGTTTTGTCGACTTCGATGCTTGTAAATTAATTTCGGTCAGAGGAAATAATCACAACAGGGGCCATTATTTGGAACTAACTGTTGGCCAGGCAAAGCGAGACTGCACTAAATTCTTCTTCTCTAATCGTGTCGTCAACCCATGGAACGACCTGTAATCCGAAGTAATCGGGTCGTCGAGCCTTAAAAACTTTAGGGCTGGGCTGAAAAAGGTTAACTTAACCAAATTTCCTAGATGCTTTTAGTTGTTTTCCAGTGTGTTTTGATATTTTTATTATTGTATAATTTTTGTATCTATATGACAATGAAGACTGTGCTTAGGTTTATATAAATATATATTTTCTTTCTTTTTCTTTTTGGGGGCAGGTGTTAGCGGCTGTGTAGCCCTTCCTTTCCTGTGTATCCTTTTGCCGACTTTCGACAATAAATTCTATGATTATTATATATGAATGTCTTTTGCAATCAGAACAAATGTTGCCTGCTACATACTTTCTACTATTTTCTCGTCCTTTTGAAAATGTTTATGCAATTAGTAAGGTAAATATGGAGAGGTTTGGGCAACGTTTTAACAACGTATTAAAAAATACTAATTTGTATGGTATTGTGCGAAACTGGTGTAAGTTCCATTGGAACCGTTATTTTTCAATGAAATCGATACTTAACAGCTCTGGAATTACGTATGGATTGGTAGTGTCAGTTCATCCATGAAATGCTTAATTAAAAACCGATAGCAGTTATACTGCATATCCAATGCTTATCAATCCAAACGCCTTGGATTAATAGGCTACAATCAATCACGTGATCGGTGGCAGTGTATTAATCCAAGGCCTATGGAGAAAATGGGGGTAGCTCAAGGTCTGCTGATGGAGAGTATTGGAGGAGCACATTGACACCTTTTTCTTTGTATCTGCATCCGATGGTACTTTTTACACATGGCACGTTTTTACACGTTTTATCGCACTCTAAATTACCTAATTAGTTAAATTAGCAGTTCCGAAATATTACCATTGACTCGCAACCTTAACCTTTAAGCCCTTCACGGCTTCTCCAATTTTTTTTTGTTTTGATTATTTTGTTTTGGTAAAAGCCGGGAGAGAATTTGTTGGCAATTTACCGAGTCGAAATTATACTGGGTGGTCTGACGACCCAAAACTTTTCAACTTTTCTAGTTAGCGCCCCTAAGAACCAGGAGAGGACATGAATCAAATCTAATCAAACTGGAAGATTCTTGTCCTCACCTGGTTATGACGGGTGCTAACTAGAAAAGTTGGACTTAAAAAATTTTGGGTCGTCAGGTTTTTTGTGGACCACCCTGCATTTAAAGAATGTTTTTCACTCGACACTAACTTTATTTTTTTCGTCAATTCTGCTATTGGTTTGCAGTATTGTACTACTTGGAAAGTAATTTTTAAACTGTGTCCTAACCTTTAATAAAGCTAAAAGCTCCTGTGCTTTTCGGATTATTTACTTGGCTTCAATTAATTTGTCGGGAAAATGTAAAATGTTTCATTTCGTCTCATTTCTTGGACCAATTTTAGTTACTTTTCTTCTGGTGTCATTCCAGTCTACCTTGTTGATGTGGGTGTCATTGACGATGGTATTCTTTGCCGTTAATAAACCAAAATATATAACTGAAGAAGATATGGATAAACTACAAAATGCTCTTCGTGAAGATATGCCCAAGCCAAGTAGCAACTCATCAGAAGATACTGGAGCGCAGTAAGTATAAAAATAAATTCCAGCTATTCAAGTGTTTTCGGTTGTGACAGAAGTATACTGTATTGGGTCAGGTCCGAAAATATAAAAATAAGGAGTATCGGAGTGTAATAGACTAGGTTTTACTTGCCCATTCGGCAGCCGATCCAATCAAGTGTGGTTGCCCCTCCTGTCCCCACCTCTTCGCCCTACATTTGTAATTCCCTAAACGTCGCATTTTGCTGTATACATGTACACTTGCTGGCTTTTTAAAACGTTAACTGTCACTACAGAATTCCGTCCTCCGACCCAAAATGCACGGCCACTTATGTGGGACAGACGCAGCAAAAACTACGTGAAAGGATTACCGCCCATAAATCCAATGTAAATTTAAATGTCACCACAAATTCCCTTGTTCAACACCGCATCAATACAGGGCGTTCTCCAGATAGGATAAAAACAGGGCACACTCCTGACCTGGATAATGCCACAATTCGTTTTACTGAAAAACAGCTGAGAGCCAGGATTAATCTTGAAACTCTTGTTATTTTATCACATCAACCACCTGTTCACAATCACATTTTACCTGAAAACAGAAACTTAAAAGAATACGTTCCCATAATAAGACAGTTGGGGATATCTCAGTTCGAAATTGGAAGTACCCCTCCCCCCCCCCCTCTCACTTCGGGTATATAATGCACGAGAGATCCTCCTGGCTTCACTTCTTACCTGCACTCGCAGAAAAGAGGTCGTCTTTTGCTGGTCTCCCTACTGTATATTTCGGCCAGCAATACATAGGTTCTTGGTTTTTAAACTTTTTTTTAAATTTTACAATTTTTTAAGATGTGTCTGCCATAACATGATTTTTTTTTGTGTTCTTTTATTTGTGTACGAAGCCTTTGAGCGGATATCCACACTTGATAACGGGGTGAAAATTATCCCCGAAACGTCGTGTTTTATTGTTTTACATGTGCACTTTTATAGGCTATATTTTTATCAAAAACTACATATGTAAAACATATCCGAGCACTGAACTATATACAACTAATTAGATGGGATTTCCGAGCTAACCCTCTTTCTACTCAGTCGGCCTTGCAGCAGTCGGAAAACACCATTATAGTTATTGGTCACACCACAGTACGCAGTGATAATTTTCATAAATCGTTACAAAGTCTCTAAGTTGTTTAACTTTCGTATACTTTTGTTTATGAAATAAATTTTCGGGTTTAGTATTGCCATTATATTTTTACAATTTTTGTTGTAGTATAAACTGAGTTTGGTTTTGCCACTCACAAGAATCAGACTTAAAATGTAAAACGCAGAGAAATTTTGAAAAAGCCAGTATAATACACAAATTAAGTGCATGCACATGCACAAACATTAAACATTTCAAATACAAACAGTGTTCACTTACTGACATAACCATTGAGTAAAATGTATCCTTGTTACCTGGAATTGGAGTTCAAATTATAGTTCGTTGCGTTCGAATGAACTCTAATCCGTTTTTATTCGTGTTCCTTGACAGATGAGAGTATGGGCACACGAGCGCTAATCCTTTTTTCTAAACGGCGAAGCCGTTTTTTTTTCCAGTTAATTGAGTTTGGTTTTGTTATCTGTACATTTTTGCCCATAAAGACTAGGCGTATTGTTGTGTAATTTCATTTTTAATCTAGTTTTTTGCAAATTAATTTTGTCATCAGTAATATTTCCCAAGCATCTAGCATCTTCAACTCCTTCAGTTTTATCATATTCTAGCATGCAATTGTAAGCAGCATACAGCTTCTATAAATATAAAGTTTAACATTCTTTGTAAGGTGATTGATAGTACGCACTTAAATTGTATTACAATTATTGACGAAAACCTCATTTTTATCGCACCATTTCCCAAAACTATCAAATTCATTTTGAAGGTAGTTCATCATGGTGTTACTCATTTTTAAGTGAAATCAGAATGATATCATATGCAAATAGATAAATTTTAGTTGTTGCATATTCTGTTTCGATATACCATTTATTAAAGGCGCCTGTTCACCAGTTCGATAGCGTTGCCCATATTCTAAACACAGCATCTACGTTCCAGATTCTTCGTCATCCAATAGGCTGATGTGGATCACGTGATCTCGTTTTAGTTATGAAAATTCGCGGTGCTGCTGCGAATAGTGTTGTTCTATTTTTTATTTACTGCTATTTTCGTATATTGCTCGAAGATTGTATGGTGCTGCATCTAGCAGTTGAAAAGGTGAAAAGGCGCCTTTAACATACGAACAATAGTGAATCCATTACTGAGCCTTGAAGAATACCATAAGCTGATGAGTTACATTTTTTAAAGGTTCTCGATTTTATTTTATTTCTTAGTTTCGGTGAGTGTGCCTGGTTGCATACATCATTCCATTTTTCGGTTGGTTAAAGATTAAAACAGCGTTTTATAATTCCTGTTGTTTTGTACGGTCACTTGTTTTGGATGTAGGCGTACGGATATAGATGAACAGGCTTGTGTGTGTGTGTACTTTCACACTAGTAAGGTATGAAGTGTGCTACACAAGTCACAAAGAAAAAAAAAACCTTTTTATTTACCAATTAGTACATCAGGTACCTAAACGAAATTAAATTCCAGTATTTAAATCCAGTATTCGGGTATAAAAAAAACAACGTACTTCTTATATCTGTATGCGATCAAGACCATTTCACAACCCATAATACATGCTTTTTCCATTTGTTTCAGAATGGCGATCAATGTATTCAAAACCTATTCAGAAATGAAGGATGACATCCTGGCAAACTTTAAAATATTATAACATTGCCACGCTTAGAACGTAATTGTTGCTTCATTCCGATTTTTCCCATTAGATGAACAAGGAAATAAGAATGACTCATTGGTGAACTTTTCTAATAATATCACACTTGGAACGTTGTATCATATTACAACGTTACAGCATTATTTTTTGTTGTTGCTCGAGTTTCTGGAAAACAAATACATAGAATTTCTTCTTTCATCGGACGAAGGTATTGGCATTGCTACAGACAACTGTTTAGAAATGAAAGATGTCATCCTTGCAGATTTCAAGCTGTTATAGGGTTTAATGCACCAGGAGGAAAAATACTTGGAAGAAAAATGTAAATAAATAAATAAATAAAAATAATCCGTTCATGAAGAGACTCAAACCTCTTCGTTTTTGAAATACGAATTTCGTTATTGTAAAAAACAAACCAGTAATCCTAACTATAGGACTCTACTAATAATGTTATTATTTAAGCTAAATAAAAAGCTCACAAGGGTATTTTGAAGTCGTAAAACAGTATACTTTTTTACCGCCACCACGAAGCATGGCATATTCAAGCAAGAGAAGAATCTGGCCCCTAATAAAGATGGAAAGACTTTATTTGCCTTGTTCGATAGAATACATCTCCACCTTTCGTTCAAGTAATAGATATTGGCCTCCTTTTGCAACAATGGGTCGATTGATAGGTAGTTTTGGGCGACTTTTTCCCCATAGCTTCCAAGGACTAAAGAATTTCTTCACAGACCTATATGCTGAGGATAATTCTTTCATTCCGAGGAAGTGTTGGCGAAAAAGTCACCCAAAAGTACTTATTGTCAGCGGCCATTGTGGCAAACGGAGGGCAACACGTTTCTTATCACCATATTTTAATTGCATTTCATTAGAAATTGCAAAAACCATGGCCGCAAACGGATAATCCTGAACTTTTTCTGCATCAACGGTGCCACTGCACGTGTTTATGATATTCGTGGATAGTCATTGCTAAAGCCTACTATGATGACAAACGTCCTATTGTTTTTGCGTGTATATGTTTTTATGTTCCAAATAGATTCCATTATTCCAAAATGACGATTTTTATTGTTTAAAAGTGCTGAGTTCACAACTGAACATCATCATTTTGGTGATTTGTGTTAGCCGTCTTTTGACTCCAGCTTATCTTAAAAAATAAAGGCCAGAAAGTGCATACATTAAATCTCGATGTTTACATGACGTTTACTTGACGTTTACGTTACTCGACGTTTACATGGGCGACGCCACCCATGTAAACTATAAATACTGCCATTTTCCAAGATGGCGGTACCCATAAAAACCGTAAGTGCCTCCATTTTCCAAGATGGCGCCCCCCATGAATATTGGAATCGGAACCGGAAGCATATATCTTTTTTTTACACGGATCCTTTGGTTCCCAAGATAATGATGATTTTCAATTTCTCGTATTATCCAAATTACGTGCCTCGCTCGCGCTATTGCGCCTGCTGCGGCTAATTGCCCAACATCAGAAACCCGCAAAACTGCATGTAAAAACTTATCCGGGCAATCAAAACCTGGCCGGCCAAAAACGTGACGCGAATGACGCCTGAGACCCGAAAGACGCCTCTGATCCGGAGGGTCCGTGTAAAAAAGTTATTTGCGAACCGGAAATATAACCATTTTGAATGACAGAACTGCCTGTCTCAGCCGGAAATGCCAACATTTTGGAAGCCAGCATTAGATGTATGCACTTCCTCTTGCTGTTTCTATACCACGAGCCACGGCTGTTTGTCGTTATGTCACCATGAGTTATCCACTGACGAACGAAAACAGAGGATTTTTGGCCGTCTGAGTGGACTAGCCCAGTCACGTGATCAGCGCGTCACGGCAAACAGCCTTGGCGCGTGGTATAGTTTCGAATTCTGGTTTCGTTGATCTGGACGGCTATTTTTTCCCGAAGATAGCTGCCCTTTCAGTTCAGTTTCCATCAACATTGACAGCAATTTTTTTAAGAGGCTGTCACCAAGTTCACTTTTTCTAATTATCCTCGTTTTGTAATTAAAATTAAAATGATGGAACCTATCATTTTAAATAACAAGGGATACTGCTATTGGATTCCCCTTTGTAACATTGGGTACTAAGCTCCTCCGCTACGTCAAGGCTTCAGTTATCAGAGGGGTTGAAGGGATTAATGAAAAGAAGGGAAGGAATTCGGAAAGGGACATGACCGACTTTCCAGGATGCTTAAAACTGGTACTACTTCTTTGAGCGGAGGCTCACTTCTTGTCGCGTGTTTGTGATTATCCGCTTTCCAGTCGTGGAATAGAGCAGCGGATATAAGCGGAGGCTTAAAAACATTAGCGTAGTTTGTCAAGCCAATGCTGTGGTGCTGATTCTGGACTTCAACATGCTCAATTTTGCAGATATGTTGGCAGCTGCCATAATTTTGAGTCAGGGGCGTAACTACAAAATAGGGGCCGGGAGGCGGGAGCCTAGTGGAGCCCCCCTTCAATAAAAAAAACAAAAGGTTTTTACCACACAAGGCGAGAGTCCAGTAGTGGTCCCTTCATAAGAAAAATGAAATTTTGTCACACATGGGGAGCGCCTAAGTGGCGCCCCCTTCATAAAAAAATGCAGTTTTTACCTCAAAAGCCAGAGCCCATTGGAGAAGCCCCCCCCCCTCTCCTACACACACAAAAATAAAAATTAAAACCAATTTTCGCAAAAAAAAAAACTTTCACAGAAGGACATAGCAATAGCTTAAAAAAACATAAAAGTTATATTTTCTGAGAAAATAAATTTAGTTGCCTCCCCCCCCCCCCCTCCGCAAAGTCGGTGAGTCCGCAGGACGTTGCCTCCTCTGCCTCATTGTAGTTATGCCACTGTTTTCAATTTACAACCCTAATATATATATATTTTTGGCAGCGTAAAGGATTGGACAAAACAACGTTTTCTAGGTCTAAAAAATTCACTCTTACATCATTGGTGGGACAAACTACACTAATGTTTTTACCTCTTCGTATATCCAGTGCCTCTTGCAGTTAGCTCAAATGACGGGCTCCAGATACTAACTCCGCAGTGAATAAGAAGCTATTGTCAATAGTCTGTGCATCATCTGACGCTGTCCGTCGCGTGACCTAGCGTGCAGACCGCTTGAAATTAAACAATTTTTAAGCCGTGAATAGCTTTAAGCCATGAATACACAGGAAACTAATAACATGCCTAGTCACACATTTTTTTTTATGTTCTTTTCATTAAATGAAGTAGCCACGAACGTAGTGTATGAGCAACAATGGAACTAAAAATCTTGCTGACACCATATTTTTATAGTATACAGAAACCATAATCATTAGCGGTGCTCAGGTTTTTTTTTTTCCACACGTTCACGTAGCATGTGCTAACAGAGAAATAAAATTTCTTTTTTAAGGCTACTTTCCGACGGTGAAGGTGAGTTGATTACTATAGTATAGTCTCGTATGTCACAATTATCGCAGTTATTTGGTGAAGTTTGGACGATAATTGACGAATTTGGCTATCACAGTATAGGAAACGATGTTTTAGTAGACAGAAATTAGTAGACATGAAACAGAGCACCAACAGTATCACAACTTGGGCTACAAAGCTAGAACCCAGAACCGGTGTTTGTGCTAGCTATAAGGGGCATTGGATGCTAATGGTGGTAAAAAAAACAACGTCGTCTTTAGTCAAGCCGATGCTGCGTTTGCTAATTTCTTACACTGTAACAACTAAGCATCTTAAAATTCGTAAGATGCATCTGACATTCAGTTGTTTTGGTTAATGGGCCTCCTGAAAATCGTGAAACCATCTTAATTATCTTAAGATGGAATGGATCTGTGCTTTGAAGATTTAAGATACAACCAGTTTAAGATGCGTCCTAATTTAGACTTATTTCATTTAAGATGCCATTAAACGTAAGATGCATCAGATGGAAAGCACGCAAAATAAATATTTAAGCTGTTTAGCTGTTTAAAACGCCATAGTTTTCAGTTGCCTGTTTATTAGAACCTTCTCCTTTAACCCTCGTTCCAATTTAAATTCAACTCTAACTTTCCCAACGTTTGCATAAGCAGCATCCCGTCCTTTAAACTTGTATTTTATCATTAATTACCATTTTAACTTAAATTCTGAAATTTTTTCAGTTTTAATTTTAATTTTATCTTTTATCACTGCAGTGGCTCACCCAAGGCAAAAGACGACATATGTTACACCCCCACCCCCCCCAAGACTCGGGATTTAGAGGCAAAATTTAAGAAAAGTAAACGATATTTTATTGAGTTTAAATATTTCTGTAAAGTGATTTTTAAAATGTTTTCAGGACATTAAAAATAAAATTGCAGAAAATGGGTTGGTTTAACAGGGACGTACAGCATCCTACCCTCTAGAACACATAAATGATTTCTAGCAGCTAGTTTTAAGTTCCACTACCTCCCCAGCTCTCCCGCACCCCCAAAAAAATTGCTGGGGGAGCTACTGTATCACTGACGTTTGATGTTTAAGGTATTGTTTAACTGATCCGAAGTCAAAACAGCAAAGGAACACAAATTAACTTTCCTGTAAGGTTTCAGATACTGCAGTGTTTCTGTACTGTTTAGTCCACGTGAAAATTTACTGCTGCATTCAATGTGGTCATCGTGGCTGAGTTGTGAGAGAGAGCTCAGCCTGGTTGCTGGAGGTTTGCGGATCTGGTCGAACCCCTGGAAAGGGGATCTTGGCAAAGTCCCCGCCAGGACTGCCGGCTAGGATAGCGTGAGAGGAACTATTCATCGGAGGAACTATTCTGGACAATCTTTCGGCCCCTACGATGATCGGAGGTTTCCCTGATCGAATCCCCGGGTTGGCACCTCTCTTTACCAGATATTTCTTCTCCTCTAAAAGTCTGGTAATGCTCAAGATTGAGCCAGTTCAGCCATACAATCATTAAGTTGCTTCGGCTGACTTAAGACTCAAAGACATAAATAAAAAATAAAAAATTAATAAAAAAAAAAAACATTATACACGTAAATACAATTAAAATCATGGCCCAACTTTCAAAACTTTTGATGATGAAAAAAAGAAAGAACAATGTGAGGCTACACACACACTCGACTACTTTCACGGCGAAGTTTTTTAGTGTTCTTCAATCAAGTCGTCTACTTTCCGTTCATCACCCTACTGATGATACATATATCATTTTTCAAGATTTTCAAGCACTTTTCCACGCATGGCATTTCATGATTACTTTCCAGTACATTTCCAGGTTTTCAAGGACTCGTACGAACCCTGAATTACCTGTAGAGTTGTGCCAAACGCATTCTGACGATTAGTTTTTAACCATTTTGCAGCGATGTCATTTAGCCAAGTAGAAGGCACCAATCATTAGCTGATTAATCGTGTGCAAAAGTAACAAATGGTAAAAACATTTGAATGCAGCAGTAAGGTTTCACGTGGACTAAACAGTACAGCAACACTGCAATATCTGAAACCTTACAGGAAAGTTAATTTGTGTTATTTAGCTGTTTTGACTTCGGATCAGTTAAACCTTACCTTACACATCAAACGATTTCATTTTTCTTTCTAATTTATTTATTTATTTTGGGTGACAACGACAGCTAGTTTACAGGAAACAATGAAGAATCGAGGTCAGTACATCGGTGTGTTAACACTTGTGTACCTACTCCATCGTATCACAGCTGATCAGGACGATAATAACGGGCGCAAGGGAGATAACAAGGGCGGGAATGAAATGGATTTTTTTAAAGATTGCTTGGGAAAAGGCGAGGTAAGGTTTGAAGATATATGTATATTTGTTAAGGCTGTATGTACCGATTCCGATTGCCGAGCCGATTCTCGCCAAGCAGAACATGATCGGCAATGCTCGGTATGCTCGCGTCCAGTCTTGGCATGCGATCCTGGGGCCGATGGCCCTTGAACGCGAGCTTCATTGCGCGGTAATTCCATTCCAGTTGATTTGTATGGTTTCTGCTGCAGGAAGGTTGAATGGCTACCATAGAATTCAATACAGGAACTAAATTGGCAAGTAATTCGTGCAGATCAACTACCTTTTTTTTATGCGGTTTCGGGCATTCGCTCTCATATTACACTAGGTAACCGAAGCCTGCTTGGTATTTAGCAAGTACAGATTAATAAAAGTGATTAATCGGCAGCACTGATCGGTTCGCTTCTGCTTGGTGTACAAGGCATTTTTTGAGCACTGGGCTCGCAATCGGCTCGGTACAGCCTTAACATTTTTATAAATTTTTCATTTGTTTCGTCGTTATGGAACATTTTTAAACGTTTTTCTCATTGGTGTTGCAGAAAAAAGGACCGTGTTTCGTTAATCCTTCCAACAAGGTGAGTTCTAACATGTGCATTAATAATCTGTAGGCATAATACTAAATAAACAAATGTCGTTAGATTTTAAACGTAATGCAGAGATAGCAGAAGAGAAGGTGTACTGTGGAAGTTTGACGTGCTACCAGCTGTAGACATGACGTCAAAAAGAGATAAGGACAATTATGCTAGGTAATTTCAATCGGAAATCCTGGGATCTTTTACATGCCACACTCGACATGAGTACGAAACATCACAGACCCTTCTCTTCCCGGAAATGCTGATGTGTCTGAGGCGAGAAACAAACCCGAAACTCTGGCGTATGAGACGGTCATGTTGCCGTGCCAACACAAGGGATGCTAGTCACACATGGCTCAAAATAGCAGTGTTTTTTGTTCGTGACATCGTAGCCCCTAACCTCCAGCCCACACTAATCGCCCCCTTCCCTCCCGTCTCCATTCCCGCAGCCCTGCACGACAGATCCGAAGCTTCTGCTCGCAGCCCTGCTGCATTCTGCGTTGAATTCATCGTTGCTCTAGCCTACTGACTCACTCCACTGTTTGGATTTTTTAGCTTCACACGGCCTTAAGGTTGTGCAAAAGTTACCGCAATTAAAAAGTCTGGCAGTAGGTACAGCACAGACCTCCAAGAGTTTTTTTTTTTTTTTTCGTTTCGCTGTCTTTTTCACCCTTTTTATTGGCTGTTTTTGATTTGTCACTGTCTTTTTTGCCCTTTTTTGCCCTTTTCTGCCCCTTTCCTGCCCTTTTTTCGTCCTTTTTAGACCTTTAGACCGTTTCCCTGGCTACAGCGCTAGCATTAATCGGTTCAGAAAAGCAAAATAGGGAAATAGGGCATATTTTTATAAAAGGGCAAAAAGGGCACTTTTACGAAAAGGGAAGGGTAAACCCCTCCCCCCCCCCACCAGCGCTCTCCCTGATGGGCGTACGTCATCAGCTCCAACAAAATTGGAGTGTTGAATTGCATTAAATATTTTTACAAAGCTGAAAAATGGGTAAACCTTTTTAAAACTCACCAGCTGATATTGAGTGAAAACATTACGTCATACAAGATGGCGTCGTCGTGGATGTTTAGACTTTAGCTCTTGGTTGTAATTTTGCTTTGTTTTTAACTTGCAAGTACCTTGCGTTTATTGTTTTAATTCACATTGTGTAGAGTATATCCTGCTCACTGGTGTCCTTTTATTTGTTGCATTTATGAGAACAAAACCAACATATACGTATGTAGCCAAAATTAAAATACACAAAAAACTGACGGCCCAAAATTTTCTCAAGTCCAACTTTTCTAGTTAGCACCCCACAGAACCAGGAGAGGACAGAAATTATTCAACTCTCATGAAACGGGAATATTTCGTCCTCTCTTGGTTCTGAGGGGTCCTAACTAGAAAATTGGACTAAGAAAATTTTGGGTCGTGAGTTTTTTTGTGGACCACCCCGTATAGTGCATTTTCGATGCATTTCCGAGGTTTGATGCTGGTCAGAGGAAGCGTTTGCATGCATTACTCGATATCCGTTCGGCCTGCCGTGAGTAGCATGGGCTCAGCTGATATATCCTTATTCTTTCATGGCTCACACCTCTGACCGCCTCGTTCAGGGCGCAAACTCTACTGAGAGATTCCTGTACGACGGTAGATGCTCCTGACTTGGCATTACAGTCGAAGTTAGGGTACCGTAGAAGATTTTTTTTCAGGTTGGCATGTGTGTGTGTACGAATATGTCGTTTCGACGAATATCTAACAAACCCAATTAATCGAATTATTTTGTTGTTTTTTTTTTAGATGAAAAATATATTGAACAAATGCAAATGTGAAAACTTTAACAAAGGTGGAAAAAATAATGACAAGGGTAAAAAAGGAAAGAAAAAGAAATGCGCCTTTGTTTCACCCGTTCAAAGCTCTCCTGCAAAAGAAGTAAGTAGTTACAGGAGCGAATAAATACAGGGTGTCACAACCCCCCCCCCCCCCTCACAACTTTTGAAGAGGTTGAATGAAGACAGTGAAACCCTGGCAATGTAAGTTTGGTTAAAGGGTCTACCTTTGTGTACAACCGGCATTTCGCCTGCCCCAAGGGGCCCCAACTCAGAAATTTCCAATGGAACGAGGGGTAAAGGAACACCTTATTTGAAAGGTCTTCATTAGGCGAGTAAAATGACGCAATGAGAGCTTCGATACGATGAACCCATCCAAAATGGCGGCCAGTCAAACATTTCGATTTTCCTATGTTGTATGCCTACGTGTTATTCAGGCTCAAGACATCGTAAAGGGACGTAGGTAGTAGCAAAATGGTTGGCTTACACCCACAACGTTTTCTAAATTTGGTTGAATTACACCCACAACGTCTTCTGCAGCTTGAAATCCAGAGTGTGGGCTTCAGTGGCCCCCATCCCCCCTAGCTCTCTCTAGGAAGTGTGGTCCATGAGCATGTAATTCTTTTCAATCCTTTTAACGTTTAATGAACACCAATGGAAAATCTTCACCGTCCGAGTTTTATGTTTAGTTTCACCAGTAGCGAAGCAAGGCCGGTCAGATTATTATTAAATGAGAGCCGGGGGGGGGGGGGGGGAAACTGAGGCCCAGACTTTGGGTTTCAAACTGCAAACAACGTTGTGGATGTAATCCAATCAAATTGAGCGAAACATTTTGCTACCACCTACTTCCCTACGCGACGTCTTTAGCCTGAGTAACATGGGATGCAGAGGAAAATCCTAATGTTTGAATGGCCGCCATTTTGGATGTGCATTGTGCTCATCGTATCGATGCAATCATTGTGGCATTTTACTCGCCTAATGAAGACCTTTCAGATAGGGTATTCCTTTACCCCCCATTCCTTTGTAAATTTCTGAGTTGGGGCCCTTGGGAACCCGGGGGGGGGCAGGCGAAATGCCGGTTGCACACAACGGTACATCCTATAACCCAACCTACATTGCCAGGGTTTCACTGCCTTTATTCAACCCCTTCAAAAGTTGTGCGTGGGGACTGGGACTTGGGACACCCTGTATATATTCCATGTTGTGTCTATGTGTCCATGGAAATGTCCATGTTGTATGTTGTAACTATCACTTCATATTTCTATCCCTCGTCACAAGGTCACCTGGGAGAGAAGCGTTCGGTTTCGTTTCTCAGATACAGGCCAGTTGATTCAGCATCGCTAGAACCTACCTTTGTGCACACGCACGTCCTCCCGTCGTTTGGTCCAGTGAGGGGCACACTCCAAGGAGCTTTCTTGACTCCGAACAAAGAAACTTGCTGCGTGGCAGCGTCATCATCTGAGTGTAAACAGGACTGATTCAAACCGCCAGACATTTTCATCCCTTCAAAAATCCACAGTGTTAGGAACTTTGCCATCGAGCAGGAAAAACAGGTCCTTGGTACAGCCAACCTTTCTTCTCTTTTTCGTTTTTATCGCCTTAAATCAAAGTCTCCTCGTACTCTTCCACTTCTCACGGTACTTGGAAATATACTCACTTCTCCTGTCGATAAAGCTGAAGCATTCAACACTCAGTTTTACTGTCATGGTATTTTGGATGGTGGCTCCACGCCTTCACACCCATTGCCTCCAACACCTTGCAGGCACCAGCGGTCTGTACCGATGTTGTCTTTCGATTGGCGGACATATGTGCAGCTCTTCGTAGGTTAAAAGCCAGTCACTCTTACTACCCAGCGGGTTTTTCCTCTTACTTTTATCAAAAAATTGGCGACCAAATTGCACCAGCCCTTCACATCATTTTTTCACTTTCTTTCTCCACAAGTGTTCTTACACACCTCTGATCTACTGCATCTGTTCTCCCGATTTTTAAAAAGGGTAACGCCTCTGATCCCAAAAATTACCGTCTAATATCCCTAACTGTGGTACTGCAAAATTATGGAATTCCTGATTCGGGACACTATGATGTTTTATATAAATGCTTCGCACCTCATTCATCCTACCAGTACGGTTTTTTGCCTGGTCGATCGGCGGTATATAAACTGCTTTTGACCGTTGACAAATGGTCCGAGGCACTTGATCTCGGCATTCCCACTCACGTCATACTTTTCGACTTTAAAAAGGCTTTTGAATCTGTCATCCATTCAAAATTATTATCTAAACTTTACTCAATTGGTTTTCAAGGACGTTTGCTCTCTTGGATCTCTGCATTCTTGGCTGGGCGTACTCAGCGTGTCATCGTTGAGGGGGAATTTTCCTCACTAGAAATTTAATCAGTGATGTACTTGATGGCTCCGTATTGGGGCCACTCCTATTCATTATTTTTCTTAATGACCTGACTATTCATGAAAGTACTGTTTCCCAAGAAAAATATGCAGATGACCTCAAACTTCACTCCTTATTCGTCACACCAGCTTAGGCATCTTGCCTTCAATCCTGTATAAACTCAGTCCTCTCTTGGTCATTTAAATGGCAGCTCCCTCTTTCATTTGACAAATGCCACTGTTTTCCGATTGGAAAAACTCTAAAACGCCTACATTACTTTTTAGATGACTTCCCTCTTACAGAAACTGTTGACTGCGTCCGCGATCTTGGCGTCTGGTATCAACATGACCTTAAATTTATAACGCATTGTGTTTCCACTGCTGCTGCCGTCGTTCAGCCATGGTGCGTCGCTGTTTTAATTCCGGAAATCGTAATAAACTGGTCTTTGGGCTTTCAAGGTTTTCGTCCGACCGCTCCTTGAGTATGCAAGTCAGGTCTGGTCACCAAATCTCCTTGCTGACATTGACCGGATTGAATCTGTTCAAAGGAAATACACTAAATCGTTGCCAGGCATGCGTTCTCTGCCTTACAATCATCGACTCCATCTTCTAAACCTTGAAACCCTCGAATGCAGACGCTTGAGGGACGATCTGATCTTAACCTATAAGATTATACACTCCATGTTACCATTCGAACTCCCTCTTTTTGATTTTAGCCCTAAGTCCAGAACTCGTGGTAACTGTTACAAACTTATTCTTCCTCGTTTTCATTTAAATTCTCGGAGGTCGTCCTTCCCTCTTAGAATGGTTCCTATTTGGAACTCTCTCAACAACGAAACTGTTTTAGCCCCATCGCTTGTCTCCTTCAAAAAGCGATTATCCACTTCCACCCTTCGCCCGTTCCTTTGTCGCCCTGAACATTCTATTTGGAACCCTTAATTTTCCAGTTCCCTACTATCTTCTCTTTTTTTCTTTGGGTCTGCTGTCAGCAGTTCGATAGGCGATCCCTTGCACTTCCCTTTCGCCCTACGTGCGAAATAAAATTTTAGTAATATTATTATATTATATTATTTTACCAGAACAGCACTAAAAAGCCTCAGTTTTCCGCAAATGCATGAACTAGCTTGCAGTCGGGAGGCGAAACACGCGATTTCTGCCTCAGTCGGCCTTGGTCTGCATCAGCCACCTCAGACGTGTGCGCCGCCAAATTAAGAACGGCGGCGGCGTTTTCGTTTTTTTCTTGCAGCGGCGGCGGCGATGGTCGGCGCGCCGGCAGTCAGAAGGCGGCGGCGAATTGAGCACACTTTTCACGGCGGCGGCGGCGTTTACACGTGCTCGTCGTAATAATACATTTTTCTGGCGACCTAAGTGTTGACTTTTCATTGTTGAATAAAAGAGCGTTATGAAAAGCGCGAAAAGACTTGTTCAGATGGTGCACTGGTTGCTAGAATGCAGTATATGCTTCACACTAAGGCAGCTAAGTGTGGCAAAACCACACAAATTGTAAAAACACTTGTTAGAAAAGTGTTTCGTTGTACCATCGTTAGGCTACTCTAATTACAATTAATGTTTCACCCAAAAATTAAAAAAAAAAAATTAAAATAGTTTCGATCTGCCTACCTACAAATTGACTACGTTTCTCTATTTCCATGACTAAAAATAATAAGTGTTAAAAATTATTTAATTTAAAATAAACGAGTCATCGACAGCATTAAGTTTGTTTGCTACATTCATTGGTGCATTGGTACGTTACTTTAAAAAATAGCCTACTTCCATATAATTTTGTTCTTACAGATTCATGTTCACATTATTTTACACTACAAGCAAAACCAAAATAATATACATTTCCATTCAATTAAATGTTTTTTTTTTAATCGTCGTTAAAAACGTCTCAACACCGTTTAATAGTAAATTCCGTGTTCATCTGAAGGCTGAAGAATACTACGTTATTTCTAGTATATGATTTTCGCTGTTTGGCTTGTTTTCCTTGCCTTTATGTTATTTACAGTTATTTATGTATTTTAGTTGTAGATTTAAGTTCGAAAATCAATAGAAGTGGGCAAGGCTTTTTTAGGGATTGACTGGCAAAGCTAATTACTAACCCGACATCGTTATCTTGATATAGTTCTACTACAGGGAATACTGTTCTAATAAACTATACGTGGAAATGAAAGACGTGATATGACATGAAGACACACCAAATTTTGAACATTCGTTTGAATATCCTACGTTTGCTGCGCTGCAATGATTTGTGTGTGTCGAACACGCAACTACGACAGGATAGACAAATTCCCAGAGGTATTTAACGTTGACTTCGGGAACCTTCTTTAATTCAACATTTTATTTAACCGCTTTTGATTTAACGAATGGTTTATAACGAGCGCTTTTAAAATTCCTGTTATCGGCGCAGCTGTACTCACATCACACTATGCAACAATAAGCTCATAGACAAATATGAGAATTATTACCATAATGCTGCTTACCTTTGGCAAAAAAAAACCGGTAGCCGATTGTGTGTGTAGCCAGTCGTCCAGCAGTCAGAGCAGACTAGCGCTCTTTGAACTAGCGGATAAACTTTTTCGCGATCGTTTGACAAGAGTTGCTAGGCAACAAAAAGTAGCGTATAAGTGAATCAGGGGAATTCGCAAGTTCCCTCCCATCCCAAGCTTCTCATAACAAATGACTTCGTTTTATTTGTTGCGCTATGTATGTAGTTCAGTGTCTAGCTGGCCGTTCTTTTGACCTTTGACGATTCCTTACTCGGCGGCGGCGGCGGCGGCGAGCCGCCAAAGTTTGCCATCCAGTGGCGGCGTATGTGGCGAGTCACTAATTCCCGGCGGCGGCGGCGTGGCGCGGCGGCGCACACCTCTGAGCCACCTGCTTCGCTGGAACGCTGTTGCATGCGTAGGTGCTGCATGCCTTGATTAATCGTTACCGGAGTGGTATTTTTCTGCATCTATCTATTAGGGTAAAACCTACATGGCGTATTTTTAACGTGTGGTATCGGAGAAAATAGTTATGATCCGTCGTTCCAAATTTGACCGCATGGGGTCGCGACCATGAACGAGAGATGGAACCTGCTGTGATATTATCACGGACACTCACTCTCATGTCGCTCCTGGTATTATCATAAAAACTAAACGAGCAAACAGAAATTTGAGTATGTGTGGGATGGGGGGGGCGCGGGGCGGCACGCGCGGGGGCACATAGTAATTCAATCAGTTCACATCGTTCGTTGTAATCTTATGGGTCTGACTTAGTCGCCCACGCATATGGTTATTAAAAATTACATTCAGGGGTGTCGTTTTCCCACCAATACCTCAGTCAAATATTGACAGATTTCAAATGTTTGTCAAGACCTATTCTGTAGGGGTAATCCCAGTAAATATCCTTTAGGACTTCGTTGGGCAGATGACCGGAAGTGGTTAACGCTCGTTAAAACCATTTGAACCCTTTGAGATAAATGAAACAAGTAGTCAGCAGAAATGATGCACTAGAAATAACGTATAGTAAAGTAAGCCACCTTCATGCACTTACGTTTCATTCAAGCGACCCGGATTCGCAACGACAAATCAGTCCATCACCTGCAATACCGCCTTTACCGATGCGGCCACTTGTCCACTGAAATAAATATAACTTACTAAACCCATTATTAAGGTCATAACCATTCCTTCGAATGGTTCCCTTGTTTCTTTGTTTTGTTGATTGGCTGTTACATATTTCATTTCAGCTCTTTAATCGTAGCCTACGGTTTTGGAATAAATGTCGGGATCGAAGTTTGTTGCCCTGTAAATATGTCCCTAAATAAGTAAACCTTTTGGATGCGATAATGGTTTATAGGTTAATTGTCATATTTTTATTACTTGTTTTAATTCTAGGTGGCCACGATTCTCGACAACTTCAAAGTAAAGATGTGTTTCTGGCAAAAACTTGAACTGGTAAGTTTTGTTAGCGCCTTTCACAAACTGAAGCCTACTCCCTGAAAAACTCTCTGTGCACCAACACAGCCAACACACCGAGTTGTATACCAGTAATACACAGTTTGTGTAGTGGCACTACTTATGCTTTGTACAGAATACTGTGTTATGTTGCAACACAATTTGTGTACTGCCAGTACATATCAGTACTCATGTGTTAGCCGTGCTGGTACATAGAGATGTCTACTGTCAGATCACATGTGTGCTTTGTTTGGTTCATCGGTATATGTCTGTCTTTCTTCACGACTGGGTCGAAAATGTTTCAAGGGGCTGCAGGAGGGCAATTTCTGCCCCTCCTTGTCTCAATGAATACTATATACTTTTTAAAGCAAAGTTGTCGTTTTTGTAACTATGAAGTCAGGCGAAAATTATTGGCACCATTTAAGGACGAAAAATGTATATTTTTACGTTAAACACACATCGCATTGCTAAAATATCATAAGAAACCCCCCCCCCCCACACACACAAAATAAGCCGTTGATACCCGGCCTGGAAAAAAATACTTCTTGGAGACTCGGTATGTTATTTTGTGGGGAAGAGCCATATCAATAACGGATGTCCCCTTGACAGAATTGGAAAACCCAAGACAGTATGAAGATTCAACGTTAACATTAAATACAATGACATAAGAACATACACAAAAGCAGTTAAAACAAATTAAAAAAGTAACTACACTATATTACATTTTACTGTAACACTATTACACTATTTCAGTTGCCAGTCAGCTTTGACGTTCGTGGACCGCTTATTATGCATTGCATTTCTCCTTAATCTCAGATAAGAATGCCCTGGCCTCTGACGGCAGGATTTATTAGGTCTCGTTTCCTCGTAGACGACTCAGTAAACGATATGGATCGCAATTTTACAGCAAAAAGTACTGGAAACAAATAACCAGGTCTTTGTGACGTAATTTATGGCTTTATTTTTCAAAGTGTATTTAAAATTTAAAAATCCCGGAGCAGGGAATGTGTCTACACCAAACACGATCCACCATCTTGTAAGTAACGTAATCGCATGTAACTTGCACAAAACCTTAATGATTTGACTTGGAGAAATTGTACATGGGTGGGATAAAATTTCTGAGTAACATATCTGGGAGATTTATTGTTACTTTAATGGATGTAGCTTTCTTGACCGTAACTGTCAAGAGAGGTTGTACATGAAATTGCACAACCTCTCTCTGGATTGTTCAGCATGAAAATTACAACGTCATCTTTCGTAAATATTTCCACTCACGTATTCGTTTTTTTTTTAAATTTATTTTCAGATAAGTGGTAAAAAGATAAACTATGCCAAATTCGAAGAATTCATCGATATGTTCAATAGTGAGCCAAAAGTAAGTTTGCAGCTTTACCCGAATGATTGTCAAGAATGTACAGGGATTGTTATCACTCTTGACCCTTAGTTGTCTGTTCTCTACTGTATGTTCTATTTGGGGAGGCAGAAGATCTGACCCTAAATAAATTAATTCGAACCAGAACCTTATTAGGAACAAGTGTCTCACTGAAAAATTTTCAAAGCTTCACGAAAATGTTTACCCCTTTAAATAACTACACGTTAAAAACTACTACAACAATAAAGGCCATACAAGCCACAACGTCACCTTACCCGTTATCAGACTCCATCTACGGCAAAGCAACACTTCAAACAGGAGAACCATGCCACACTTGTCTGCTTACGAAGGCTTGTATGCTTACTGATCCATTTATTCCCACCTTCCGCAAGTAAAACTTATGTAATCGCCCAAATACAAAACTATGGAGATACGCATTGATTGCGATCATTTTGGCCACTAAAAACAATTTGTGCGAGTGCCTGTGTTGCTAGTAGTTATGTACACTTATTTTTAGAACCAGTCCTTTTAATTTTTGATAGGTTTCGATGGCCGCATCGAAACCATCTTCGTCTCAAGCACCTGGATAGAGACATGTGTGGCGCTCTGTGTTTTGATTTGCTGACGGACAACTCCACGCCACCATCAAACTCCATGCCAAACTCCATCAAACCACCATCAAACTCCATGTCACCATCAAACTAAATGCCAAACTCCATAAACTCCACGTCACCATTAAACGGACGAATATGAAATTTTTCGAAACGTGTTTAACAGGCAATAGATGCTTTGCGTTGTGTGGAGACAAACTATACATGAGGTTCGCGTGGTTCGGTGTCTAGGGAAAAAGTCAGTAAACAAGTCGTTAAAGTATAACAATATTCCACTGTTTCAGTCTAACCACAGGTTGCGCCGACTTTCAGGCAAAGAGAGCATATTTTACCCACTTTATGACGTCATAACTTCTTGACAGTTTATAAATGTTCAGAAAGAAAGATTAGTAATATGTTTAAACTAGGGCAAATAACTTGCTTACGGAGTTTGGCTTTATTTTGCAGATCAAGGAAGAACTGAAACAAAAAGTCACCGAGTGCAATAACGCGAATCCCTTGCCGGAAGTGAAGTTTCTAGACAGTTTCCCAGAAATGAACACTCTTTTAGAACAATTCATGTCGATAGAGGTTCGTTACTTGCTTTCTATAGAAACACTTGAGCCCAAAGTTGAGCGTTAAGTGTTTCAGTCTAACCACAGGTTGCTCAAACTTTCAGGCAAATAGGGCATATTTTACACACTTTATGACGTCGTAACTTTTTAACAGTTTATAAATGTTCAGAAAGAAAGGCCGACATTATAAAATGGATACTCTCTGAAGACGCTGTGTTCTAGTGGAACACATCTCTGTGTACCAGCTGAGCCAATACAGGAGATGTGTACTAGCAGTACATATTTTGTGTAGCAACAGAACACACTCGGTCTGTTCAAAGCATGTGTAATGCCACTACACAAACTACGTACTGTTAGTACAGAACTTGGTGTGTTGACTGTGTTGGTACACAGAGCTATACTGAGTGTCAGAACACAGCGTCTTTCAGAGAGTATATTCCCCCTTAAACAAAAGCTAGTGAAAACCACTTTTTAATTAATAAAAACAAACCAGTCTAACGTTTTCTTTTAATACCAAGTCATTCCTGACATTCACATACTATTTTTAAAGAAAAAGTCAACGATTTAAAGCGTCGCCATTTTAACCTTTCAAGTACGACTTCTAAATAACACGTTATCACAAACTTTTATACATTTAACCTTAAAGTTGTTACAACACATTTAGGATACTATATATATATATATATTACTCTTTTAAGCTAATTTCCCCCAGTAAATCGAAAGGTTTCATACAGAGAAACCTTCCCCTTTTAACAACGAAGAAACTATTACAGTTTATACGTTAAATACAAAATTTTAGTACTACATCTTAAAATTTTTTAAAAGGTTATGCAAAAAATCCTCGCTACACATTTACCCCATTTTACTACATCCTCACTGAAAAGCAAATTACAATTTTCGTTTCATCGTAAAACTAATTTTATTCAATATCCCTTTTATTATACACCCACTTACTAAATACTAAATCCTAATTAAGCAATTAAACGCATCCACATTTATTATTTTGAAACTAAGCGTTCTGTTTAGGTTAGATACCCTTTGCGATAAACATAAACACTAAAACAAGAATTGGCAATTGAACTCGAACACCAATTCGCCACTTTAATGTTAAATATTTGGGAACAATAATAAAACAATTTAACTCCTCTATCTAGGAAAGTAATTTAACATTTTTGCCTTCTATCTACTTTACATATAAAGTACAAATTACGTTTAAATTACATTTCTGAATCCTTGCCTGCCTCTTACCTGAAACTGCTCTTAACTTTTTGAAATCTATTTTACATATTTGACTTACTTGAAACTGTTCTTACCGTTTTTAGATATAATTTACGTATTTTACCCTTTCTTACCCTTGCTGTCGACGCGCCATTTGACTCTTTTTGAACCGTCAGTGCTGTTTGTAGAGAAGCACAGAAAAGCTGATTTGTTAGGTGAGATCAGTTTATTACAACCTTTATTCGTACTTATCTTACACATAGAAAAGTTGTTGAAATCACTTTCGCAGAAAAGGTATCAACATCGAAGTTTTCAGACTGCGATGGTGCATGTGCTCTGTATGGGTTGGGACATCTAGCAGTAATGCCAAACACAAAACACACTGGCACAATGCGAGCTGAGATATATAGGCTGCTCTGCACCTCCGTGATTGAGCATACAGTTACTAGTCAACGAAAAGGCAGCTACCTGCGGGTCATGGCTGGACACTGCGGCGTATGTTATGCCAGGTTCAGCTAGTTATTATTATTTGCTATTAGGGGATCACAAAATATTTTTTTTGTTTGATTCTAAAGATTGCTGGTGTGGCCATGGTCCAACTATTCCAGAGGTTGTAGGTAGAATTTTTGTACGGGCCTACGGATAGAAAGGTAGTTTGAAACCTATCACCCAGTTTAGTGTAATATGAGCAATTGCATTACGAGAGAAACAGGATCTAGACCCACGCTAGTGTGTCGCGCCAAGTTAGGCAACAATCATCACAACAAACATCACACATCAGTTCAATTGTCGAGGTTGTAAACCATTGTAGCGCGGCGCCATAGCGTCAGTGTCTTATATCTTGAAGCATAGTTGGGCACATTTCAGGTAGTTGGGGAAAAATATAATGCGGTACAAAAGCTTAAATTGTGTGAAATCGAGAGCAATGACCCACCTGACAAAAATTAACTCGTATAGGAATGCTAGCTAAGCTGCTTTCAATGCAAAATCTGACCCTCAATAACGTTGTAAAAGTGTTAGCTAGCTAGCTAATTCGCTCATCCCCATGTTAAATCCCAGGGTGATTATTCATCGATACGGAGGTAACGGGGAGGCTTCCAGCTATGAAATTGAACGAATGGCTGCAAGTACAATACGAACTGCGTACCTTTTATGGTTTGGAGCCTGGAGGCGTAACAGGGATGGCGTAGGAGGGCGCGTAAGTACGAAAATATTGTTATAACCATTGTTAGTATTGTCGGCGTCGTCTCTCATTGGACGGCCAAAGTTCGGACAATGAGAACGTGGATACTGACGTACGTGCCTAGACACACACTAGTGCATCACGATAAATCTAAACAACGTTGCAAAGAAATTGTATTCACGTCCAATTCACGAAAAATAAACCAACTGTAAAAACGAAGAAAAATAAACAAACCCCAAAACTGGTAAAGAGGCCACTAAGTTGAGAGTGGTACGGCCCTTCAAAGGAGTGATATCAACACACCAAAACTAGCTAAACAAAACAAATCACAACAAAATTAAAACCAAACCAAAAACCCAGGTGACTAAGTTGAGAATGGTTCGGCCTATAGGCAAAAGGTAGTAGCAAATTGTTTAAAATCAATTTCTTGTTGACGTGGCACTTTATACTACACATCTGCACGGTAGTGGAGTTGAGCCAATACACAATTTAAAAAAAAGGAGTGATATCATATCAAAAACCAAAACTGGTAAAAGGGGCCGCCAAATTCCGAATGGTTCGGCCCTTCAAAGGAGTGATATCAACACACCAAAACATTCGCCAACTTAATCGTACCGAATAATACTTTGGACGTTAAATAAAAAATTGAACATTGCTACCGAAAGTAGCAATGTTCTAGTTTTCATTTAACCTTCGAACTATTAAGCGGTGCGATTAACTTGGCGAAAGATTTGGTGTGTTGATATCACTCCTTTGAAGGGCCGAACCATTCGGAACTTGGCGATCCCTTTTACCAGTTTTGGTTTTTGATATGAAACTGATTACAGAGTGACTGGTATTTGCTCTTTTAAGTTATTTTTATATTTTCTCCATAATTTTCCGTTTGCCTTCAAATACGGGACCTTCAGAAATTTCGAGAAAAACTCCTAAGACCCCTCCACTGCCTACAGGCATGCCAACTTGAAGCAGGATCAAAGCAGTTTGGTGCTTGGAGGAGAGGATGAGGTGGTTGATATATGTAGACGTGATACCCGTTTCTCTAACATGCCTCAAAAACGGCATTGCGGCTACAACAATCTAAACACAGTCGCCAAAGGATTAGGCTAATAAAAAAAAATTAATTGCGTTTATTTTGTTAGTGGTTTTTTTTTCGAACTCATCCGTTTATGACTAAAAAAATCATCTCTGTATTTGGTTTCCAGGATTTTAGGAAATCTCACTGTATGGGAAATGCGTTTGGAAAAGTAAGTTACTTTTGGCGTAGAATGTGAAACAAAATATCCTAAGTGGTTTGAATCAAAATTTGTCTTTTTTTCTTTTTAAGATTTGCAGCGATGTGGCTGACATGGACTTCGACTGTTTTGTTGGTAAGTGACATTAGGCGCCATTAGCGTTTATGCGAGACCAAACAGCTAGCTAAACACAGTATATATCCATTCTAGTGCGTCATTTGATGTCCCAGAAACCTTGTGTTCCGTGCTGATGCAACTCTAATCAAACGAGTGCTTCCCTGTTTTAATGGCGGAGATAAATGGCGCGCATAACAATTTATTCTTGTTGTGTTCTTCATGACCCCTCTTATTCAATCCATACATATCTTGCATTTGCCTCACAACGCAAGTATTTTGCTAAAACTGTGTGACAAACTACTCGAAGGCAGGAACATGCCAATGGCTTGTTCATCGCCGTCATGTCACCTGCAACGTCCCCGTGGTTTCGTTCCGAGTGGTGTGGAAGGCGTGTATTGAGTTTTAAGTTTCAGACGTTTATACATTTTATTTCAACGATAACTGAAAGTGGTACAAATTCATTCCTTGCCATACGCAACAATCCTTACAGCATTACATCTCATTACTCTTGAAGATCGCTGCAAATGAGGTGACATGATCCTAATATATCAGCTTCTCAATTAAATTCTGGGAATCGACTACAGAAACTTCTTTGTACTTTCACATTACACACACACACACGTACAGCACTGCAAAATTGTGGTGGTCTGAAATGTGGTGGTCTGAAATTGTGGTGTTTTATCTGTCGAATTGGTTCACTTCTGAAATAATGCAACGGGCACTGTTAAATGGTTTCAATGTATAATGCAACTATAAACTTTTTTTTTTTCAGATAAAGCTTTTTCGAAAGGTAAGGAATGCACGTTTCATAAGAACTCTACAGAAATTTTGAAAAATGTGGAATTAAACCAGGGTTGGCAAATTATCGGGAAAAACTAGTTTCGACAGAGCTCTGGTAATTCCTGGTGAATACAAGCTGAATGAGTATAATTGTTCTTTTCAAAAGTTTGGTTGATACGCTGACTGCCCTCTAATATAAATAGAACTGGACCACTGAAACTGAGAGGGTCAAACCAAGAGCTGAAAACTAAAGTTTAAATGAGTGGTAACTCTTCACGTGTTTCCAATGTTAGGCCTTTTGCTTCGGTTTTTTTTTGTGGGCTGTACAACAATTTAAGGTTTGCAAGAGTCGTGGCTTTGCATTTAACGTTCAAATTACTAACTCTTTTGGTGAAAAGTGGGCCTCCCATCAAAAAGAGGTTATTTTGAGAATGACCAGAACACTTTGATTTGTGGTAGTAAAAGGTTTTGCATCCTTGGTTGGCCTGAACAGTCCATGTAAAAAATTAAACCTTCTGAAATGCTTCACGATTAGGACTATAGCTTTTGTCAAAATAAAAGCTGAATTTAATTTGGAATTAGGATGGTCGACAGTTACACCAATATTAGAATCCTTAAGTGTTGTTTGTTGGATGAACGTTCTTGGGAATTTGTTTGTTACACTTAATGAATTTATGAATTATTACACTCTTTATTCAATGAATTAACCTAGCAGGTTTCTCTTTTATACGTAAAGCCCAGTTGAAGCTTAAATACCGCAGAATACCTTCTCAAAGTTTTACATGTGTTGAGAGTTGAGAACAATAAAATTGAGCGCAATAAAATGCTGATTGTCTTATGGACAGTGCTGGTTCGAAGGTCAGTGTTTTCACACCATGTACAAAGGGGGGGGGGGGGGTAAAGGGAGTGGGGAACTTAGACCTTTCAGTGAAACGGCCAATTTTGGCACGGCAAACTTTTTGCTATGGGATTGTGTAAATGTGCAATGGAAATGACCAACAACACTGCTTTTCCCATCGCACTTTTGTGAGTGCCATACCATGTTATTGTTACTGTTACTATTAAATACCAAAAAAACAAAAAAACCTTTATCCCAACTTTTTCATATTTGAGAATATTCTTCCCTTTGAAGAGCGTTTTTTTTTTAAAGGGGAAAGAAACAATACCACAGTTTTGAGGATCAACAATTCAGGTTCACGAGAAACATGTATCATGAGAAACATGCATTATCAATCAACGAAAAATTGTTTCGTAGTTGAAAATAAAAATGAAACGATCTGGGTAAAAGAAAACGCCAAAATTGAATACAAAAATGAGCAGGGAGGGTGGCGGGAGGAAAGAAGGCAGGAGGGCATGGAATAAAAAAAGGTGGCAGGAGTAAGGGAGGGAAGCGAGGAAGAAGCAGGAGGATCAACAACATAGGTGGAACTTCCCCCCACCTCGGGAAAACCGCTGTTCCACTCCCCAGTTCTCAGATGTAATTTCACGCTCTGCTCCTGTATGGCAATAAGTAATGGAGGCCGCCCTTGTTAATATAATCAAGGAGCTTTCCAATAGAGCTGTTTACTCCAAAGAATTTAGCTCTATTTCTAACTACACGTAGTTAAACATTCCGTTTAGATTTCCAGTCAGAAATAGTGCCATCTACAACCAAGTGAAGGAAAAGAACATTGGTGTTGCTAATTAGTTGAATTTTTAGTGCTTAAAGCAGTTTTCGTAATTAATTTGTGTTAAACTACATTTTGACTTTGTACTCCAACGAATTTTTTTGCACCCCAGCAGTCAATTTCGGCGGGATCAAAATTTAGAAATTTAGAAATGTTGGTTCTCACATTTAAACTAGATAAAGGGATACACCTCCCAGCGCCATTTTTCTCGATCCTCCACATCAAGTACGGCCCCAAAGGTCTATTTACTTACCGTTAGCCTTTCCCTTGCTAAAAATCCGTTTTAAAATGTGGCATCTAGAAGATTTTCTGTTGAATATTACTAACTTTATTTACGTTCGTTCCGAACATAAATGATGCATCGTGCGCCTACCTTGGAAGTTTTATCTGCGTGTGCGTAGTATTAATTTTTAATCGTTTGCTAGTAATTACTGTGAGATCAAAAATCTAGAAGGCTAATGCAGTAAAAATTAAAATTAATTATTCCAATAGATCGCCGAAGCAAAATTATAAGACACTAGTCTAGAAAATTATCAATTGTGATTTTTAAATACAAGAATCATTCCAGTTTGTGACGACACAATCAATGGGTTCACGCTGGCTGGACTATTAGGCGCAATGCCAATTGAGACAGTAGCTATGTTTTCGTTGCGAGGAACGAAGCTACTGTCTCAGTTGACCTTAGCTTTGGGTAAATACGCGGATGTGATCGTCGCGTGGGTGTTGTGAGGCAGGCGGAAGGTTATAAGACAGGCGGTATGTTGCTTTAAGAGTTTCGTAGGAGACGAGATACTACCATACTTCTAACCATAATCATATTTAAATTTTTCATATCGTAACATATTTATCATAATCATACCTTAATTTATCGATTAATGTTTTATCCAGGATCAGGTGGTAAACAGCAATATGACAATGGATCCAAAGGCAAAGATAGCAAAGAAAAAGACTCAAAAGAAGATTCGCCTGGTCGATCAAACGGAAAAAATAAAAAAGATTAAATTTTTCTCAGTTGTCTCATGTGTGTACTTACCACCTTGTTATTGCCAAACGAAGAGTTTTCAAATAAATTGGATATTAAATGAAAATCCTCTTTAAACGAAATGACGTTTTTTCGAATCATAAGGCTTTATTCACCTACCATTACAAAGTCATATGGCTTTATTCACCACCGTTATAATCGTAAGGTTTTATTCACCTACCGTTACGACGTCATAAGACTTTATTTACCTACTGTTATAAATTAGTCACACGGTGTTATTCACCTACCGTTGCATTCTTTATTCACCTATTGTTATAAGGTCGTATGGCTTTATTCACCTACTGAAATAATATCACAAGGCTTTACTCTCCTGCTGTTATAAAGATGTAAGGCTTTATTCACCTTTCGCAAGGCGTCGTCCACCTACCGTAAGAAAATCGTAAGGCTTTATTTACCTACCATTATACAATCATAAGGTTTTATTCACCTTCCGTTATAAAGTCATAAGGCTTTACTCACCTACCATTATAAAGTAATAACACTTTATTCACCTACCATTATACATTCGTAAGGCTTCATGCACCTGCTGTAACAAATTCATAAAGCTTTACCCGCCCATGTCGTCATAAAGTCATAACACTTTATTCACCTTCCGTTATAAAGTCGTAATGCTCTACTCACCTACCGTTATAAAGTTATAAGACTTTAATCACCTACTGTTATTAAAGTTACAAGGCTTTATTCACCTATCAATATAAAGTCATAATGCGCTCTTCACCTACCGTTATAAAGACATAAGGCTTTATTCGCCTACCTTTATAAAGTCATAAGGCTTTACTCACCTGTCATTATAAAGTCTTAAGGCTTTATTCACCTACCGTTATATAGTCATAAGGCTTTACCCACCCACCATTATAAAGTTGTAATTTCACCTACCATTATAAATTTATAAAACCCTATTCACCTACAGTTTGTCAACCCCTTGCTATAAAATTCCATTTAAAATGTGGCTGCTAGATGATGTTTTGGAATATTTTGAGTATACTATGCATTTGTCAGACGTGTTAACAATGGTGTCGTTGGAACTATGGTGCACATAAGCAAGATTCCATTGAGACGAAGGCCGACTGAGATAAATTGCCATGCCTGGTATCTGCTCTCTCCAATGTCGATCGCCAGTCGCCATTTGGTAACTTGAACTCTACTCGCCAAAAAGGCGACTAGCAATAGATTGACATACAAATATCGATGTCTCAAACACCGTAAATGCTAGAGGCAAATGACGTCACACAATAGTTTTATTTTTCTGCAACAATGCTGGGATTAATTAAAATTTGATCACCATAAATGCTTAAATTTTAAAAACCATGATTCGTGCAAGATGTATTGTCTATGTGGCGAGTAGAAATCAGAAACAGCGAGTGCTTTCTAAGGTCCACTGGCGAAATGGCAACTGCAATTTGAGAGTGGTTCGAGACACATTACTTTTAACCCAGTTGGCCTTGACACTTTTCCTGTGTGTACCCAAAAAGATACTTACTGGTCCGGCGAGATAATTTAGTTGAAATATTTACACGAAAAAGTTGTTGGGTGTTCACCCAAAACCTTACGTCGGTCGGATCGTAGTAGGAGGGTGTGTCAGTCAACACCTCGATCCGTAGCTATCTAGATTAATTGCGGGATAGTGTAGCCAAGTTAAGGCTACGATTTTTATTCAGCTGTGACGTATTGGTTTCCTGAGGTTGAATTATGTCCTTATATTTGCACAAATTTCCATCGTGTTCGCATTATGTATTGTGCGATTTTTTTCAGTGTGTGTGTGTGGGGGGGGGGGAGGAATGTGTGTAAATAAATAAATATCTAATTGTGTGGATTTCAAATTACCATACTGGTAGGCTGACATTGGATATTAGCTGTACAGAGATTTGGGTATTAAACTATGCTCTAGCTTTATGTACACCCTCATTCCTTTCTGTTTCTGGTGGGGGAGGAGGGGGGGTAGTGTTGTGTATGCGAGAAATGCTCCTTATTAGCTCTCCACAATTAGTGTTAGTTCTAGTAACACCTACACAAGTAGCGTTGCAACCAAGGTTATGTGCATCTTGCCTCCACTGAATGTTGTAATGTACTTTCTGTCTAACTCAATAAAAGACAGCTGCACAGGAAGTTCAGTGTTGCACTTTGTCCAGCCCTACAACTTGGCAGTTGTGTCACCTTCCCGTTGCCCCTTGGGGCGTGGCGGGCAAGATATGTCACTAATACACCACGACCTTGCTACTCCTGCAGCACCAACTTGATAGTTGTGTCACCCTTTCGTTGCTCCTTAGGGAGTGGCGGGCAAGATATGAATTAAGGCAAACACCACTCTCAACTTTACTAATCCTTCAGCACCAACTTTCACGTTGAGTTGGTTATCTGTTCATCCTGTATCCTCCAATCGCACACATCGTAGGCACGAAACATTATGATCTTGAATAAAAGAATTAATTTGATGGATTGCAAGACACTTCACTCAAAGTTCAGGAAACGAATGTTTCAGTCTAACAATGATTACTATTCTGCTCGAATTCTGATGCTGTATGTAAATAAAACAGCACCGAATCGTCTGTTTGCATTAAATTTTGCTGATGAACGAATATTGCATTCAATCTTTCAACATAAGCATGAAATGTTTACGTATTTTCCGTTCGAAGCAATGGTGGTGAGCACAGAGAAGCAATATATATTCACGTTTACATCAACACGAAGTGTATCAAAGGTAAGTTGTTGCTTATTTTTAACACCTTTTTGGTAGTAAAACACAGATATTTCGTTATGCCAAATTAAAAAATATAAATTGATGTAAAAATTAAAACGGTCCACTACCGTCAAATTGCCTGGCGTGTAGAATAACTTTTTTTTTAACAGTCATAGTTAAGAAGAAAAAATATAACCTAATGTTGCCTAGCACGTCCAAATTGCGTTGCGTAGCACGGATGTTTTTAAGGGACTTCCCCTTAAAATCCTGTCTGTGCGACGCAATGTTGGACGCGCTGGGCAACGTTAGGTCACGTTTTTTCTCTGAACTTATCACTGTTAAAAATATCAGGTGTTTTAATCACAAGAGAGATCATATCATACCAATGTTGCCAACGCTGCATCCAACACCACCCAAGCTTCAGCCAGGGTGAAACATGCGCACAAATGTGAATGAACAAGCCACAGACACAAGACGGCATCTATGGACGGAAATGGAAACTATCTATCACAGCAAAAAGACATCATAGATACATAAACATTGCGCACTCGCCATTTACATGCAATAATCTCACGGCTTTTGGCGAGTCTATAGATATGTATAAAAAACCCTAACTCGGCTAATACGGCCACTGATTCTGGGACGGGGAAGAAGAGTCGGTGAATTTTGTTGATGAAAAAGCGCGAGCGTATTTATCAGCAACAAACGGCAACATGCAACCGCATTACCAGTTGGAAAAGTTGGAAAACACTTTCGAGGATCAACTATTCAGGTGCATGAGAAACATGCAGCAGCATTATCAACCCACGAAAAATGCACAAAAATACGCTGAAAGAAAATACATCCCCATACTGAAATCCTTTAGGGAGCACGAACGCAAACCGGAAATAAGCATTTTTGTGTGTGTGAAATATCCAATCGTTTTGTTTGTTTGATTAGTGGTGTGGAGCCTGGCATGTCATAATCCTTCCCTGGAATTGGAGTTCAAATTGTAGTTTGTTGCGTTCGAGTAAACTCTAGTCCGTTTTTATTTGTGCACCTTCACAGCTGTGAGTGTAGGGATACGAGCTCTAGTGCTTCTTTGTTGTTATTTACAATATACGTACTCCAAAAAGTCAAAAACTATAAGTTATAAAACATAAATAAATAGAAGTATAGTTCCTTCAATCGGTATTTTTTTGCACGTTCTGTGGTGTTCCTATACCACTTTCAAAATTTTTTTATTTGACATTTCAGTAGTCCTTATGTAGAAGAGGTTAACATATTTTTTGTAAATAAAACAGTCCAGTTGTCCCCCGGATGACAAAAAAATCACAATGCATACAAGGGACAGATTTAATTTTCGGAAAATGGTTGCTAAGCATATTTTCCTCGGTCACAACGAAACACAAAATACAATAAAATACAGAGCCGCAACAGGTCTTAGGTGCAGTGGCGGCCCACTGAGCCTAAGACCTGTTGCGGCCCTGTATTTTATTGTATTTTGTGTTTTGTTGTGACCACGGAAAACATACTTAGCAACCATTTTCCGAAAATTAAATCTGTCTCTTGTATGCATTGTGGTTTTTTTGTCATCCGGGGGACAACTGGACTGTTTTATCTGCGTTACAACCACAAATTAATCGAGTTTGGATATTTTTTGTCCGCAGTCACAATATTAAAGCTGTTCTCGTTCATATTCGTCAAGTAAATGTCGTGCGTTCACTGCAATGTTTTTCCCCCCCTAGATTAAAGCAAAGAAGAAGGCGCACATTATGACCAAGTTGGTAGATTTCGTTTTGGTCGTCTTACTTCTTTGTCTGTTGGATCATCCTCAACTTCAGGGACAAATACCAGGAGTGGATAAAACAACCGAATCACAAGGAGCTGGAATCGACAAAGTAGGAAATGTTGCAACAGAACAAGTTAAAGTTGATTTCTTCAAAGACTGTTTGAGAGAAATCGAAGTAAGTCACTTAGATTACTGATGAAAATCTGAACCAGGAATAAAGTTATTTTTAATTCTTCGCATTTTTTTTTTATTTCTACTCCCGTTTGTAGAAACAAGGACCTTGTTTTACACACCCAACTAAGAAGGTAAGTAATAGAGTCAGAAGAGAACTGGTTACATGCCAATTCAGGTGTATACACTGTCTTGTGTACTACAATACAACTAGTAGCCTAAAGTTCTGTACCAAACTTTAGAAAATTGAGATACGTTACAATTCAGCTCAAATAAATTTGTATAAACTTGAAGTTGAAGTTTAAGTTTTAATGAAGCCTACTACACTATTCGCTCTGTGCAATTTACTTAACTTAACAACACCACCTCCCCCACCATCCACTGACAATGACAACAATTCCACTACTCCCACCCCACAACACAATCATATGATTAATGGCTACAAGCGCACTGGTTTCCCCTCGCTCATGACATTAGTTATTATAGGATTAGAATGCCAGAAGTATAGCAGGGCTAACAGATGCACTGCCCAACACACGGACATTCCCCGTCCACTCCCACTCCCCCCTCCCCACTCTCAGTATATCCCAGATACGCTTTGGCTTGATCGATCCGTACCGCAAGCAAAAAGAAAAACCCTGTCCTTCGCACTATATGATGTCATTTAAGAATTACTGCCGACTTGACCGCGCGCAGCAAATTGTTACACTTTGTTCCACATTATGTTTTCAGAAAACTGACTGTATGACGCCACGTTTTCTTCCACTACGAGTGCAAAAAATCCGTAAACATCCCATTCGTAAACTCTAACAGTAACTATGTTGAGTTTACAAGAGTTATATCCACATGTTTTTGCACTCTTAGTGCAAGGAAACGAGTCGTCATCCAGTCAGTTTTCTGAAAACATAATGTGGAACAAATTATAGTTGAGGCAACTATATAGTGCCAATTTCAACTTTTCGCTTACAAAATAATTCACGCTCGTTCGTTTTCATTGTTTTCTTGTTCTGGTACTTGTCTTTTTCTTGCTGTGAATCTTTGCTTTGTAATGTAAGATTTATTTATTTACGTATTTACGTTTTTATTTTGGTATGAAACGAAGATAAAAAAATGCCTTGAACAGATGCAAATGCCACATTTACAAAAAATATAATGGCCGAGATCCCGATCAGAAAGGGGGCAAGAAAACTAAATGCAAGATGCCCCAGCTCATCGCAGATAGTCTTAGTCCAGTAAAAGAAATAAGTGTATAAAAATACGTATATATATGAAGCAGGGAAATGAAGAAACATCTAACTCGTGCTTTCGGTCATTTTGTGTTTCAATTTTTTTCCGCACACGCGTAAACGAAGTTGATAAAATCAAGTTCAGAATTGGAAGCGTCTGCAATGACGTCATAAATACAATTATCTGAAAAAAGGGACCGTACAGCCCGACGCTAGAATGCCTATTTTAATACTACCCCCCATGTTCCATCTCTCAATTTGAGTCGCGACCCCCTCAAACAGTTGTCAAACGAGTGACCGTTTTTACTTTTGCGTAAAGCGAACAAAAAAATTACGTTGTCTAGATTTTTACCTGATAAATACGCGTGGAAAATGTCACTTGTGCTGCTATTAGTCCAAATCGTATCAGTTCGCAGTAGCGTTCATACGATTTTGAAGCAAGGGAGGGGCTTTACAAACATTAGCAAGCGAAGGGCATGGTTGAGCAGAAAATTTAACAGTACTTCTACAAAACAAAAACGAAATATTTCCACCGCTGTTGGCTGTCATCAGTGGAAACTGTAAAGGGATGGAGGGGGAGAACAGTATTTAAGCGAAGCAGAATGGCTAAGCACTTCTTGGTAGTGCGGCCTGCCCGCCTAGTGCGCGCGTGCTGGCTGTCGACGCGCCATTAAGCCTCATCCCCCCCCCCCCTTAAAAGTCAACTGAATATCCTCACTGTTATAATATTAAATTAATACGATTTCTGTGTGGTGATCTACGTAATTTGGGTGCCCCTGTTAACCGCCATCCTCCCGCCCCTAACAAGAAGTGCTGACGTCGCATAACCATATGTACACGTGGTTTGGCTCGTACTTCGTACTAAGTTCAAAGGCTATTTCTAACAACGTTTGTTCAAATCGCTCCGAGTGCAAGATTTTTTTTTTCAGTGCCTCAGGTGTATTGCATACGTCTTACTCCCGCAGTTCAAAAAATGTCCCAAGCAAAATTTTGGCCAAAAAATTTTGGCAACGCCTATAAATTTTGAAGTTAAGATGTGTTCCTGGAAAAGCATGCAATTGGTAAGTGGTCAAACTTCATTGAAATTAAATTAAATTTTTAAAAAATCAATGATGTACCAGAGTGTACTGCTTCCCAAGGGTTAAAAAAACAGGGAATTGGAGCAGATCGAAACAAACAAACAAAAAGAAAAAAAAAACAGCTCAGTGAAAACAAAATATTGAAATCCGAATGACCCAATCAGTAGAGATCAGGTAAAACCATGAGTCCATGAAAAGTTCCGTCATTTTCATAGACTCATGGTAAAACACAATCAGAAAACTTACTCCAAACAAATTCCCTTTATTCAGCTTTGAATTTTGAGTAATTTTTCAGCTGTCACGGGATCCGTTTCAAACAAACCAGTTCTCTGACGAGCTCTGAACTTTCTTATCACAAGAATTTCTTTTATTATCTTTCGGTAAAGCTTTGCACATTTCCCAACGAGGTTGTAGCTGATTTTATGTGATCTTTCTTTTGAAACTGTGGGCTGTGAAACGAAGCACCTGCATTCGATTCGTGTTCGATAATTTGTAACTTGAGGAGTAGGAATATGGCACCCTTTCGTTAAAAAGTCTAAAAGAACCTGTTAGACCTACAAACGCCAAACATGGAGGATTACTAGCAGTCGGTAAATTGAAGTGAGGCGGAGTGTTGTGTTCTGATACTTTACTTTGATAGTACTGTTAAGGAAAATTAGAAAGGTGATCTAGAGGAGGAAACCCAATTCAAAAGTCCGGGTTCACATCTTGAACTAATGATGGTAGATGCGTGCAAAATACAAACCACAACGAAATGGACGATTTCATTTCTCAAAGTTAGAAGTCTTCACACCTATTTTGGAAAAAAAAAGCCGCATAAAGAAAGATTTTTTTTATGGTTCATTGTCAACTGAAAATGAGACTTTTTATTTGACCAGGTTTCAAATCTGGAGAAAATGGGGGTGGTCTCGAAATTGTGTTTTACTTAGGGATTCAATTCTAGACAGGTCCCCAAAATCTGCAATGCTCGAGTAAATACAATGTGACTTAAAAGTCCCTTGCACCCCAGCAAAACTCTAACAGCATCAGAATTACGCACCTGACTCATAGGACTTTGATTTGTCCCTATGATGGGGGCCACCCCATGAGCTTGAATTGCGGCACCCTGCCCCCCCCCCCCCTCAACCTCAGATATGAAATTTAACTTTTATCCTGTGAGAAATAGACGTTTGGCTTCAAATGGGGAAATATGCGGATGACCCAGCCAACACGATTGCCGAAAACGGCATGTTAATTGAATAAACGGGATGCGTTTTATTACATCCAATGTAACTCCCACGCCCACATTAGGGCTTCCCTGCAAGGGGAAGAAATTGTCCACATTGGCTGGACCATGCGTATTTTTCCCCAATTAGAACTAATCGTCTATTTCTCACAGGAAGAAGGTTAAATATTATATCTGGGAGTTGAGGGGACAGGGCGCCCCAATGGAAGCTCATGGGGTGTCCCCCTCCTCCACCCTCCCCATCTTCCATCTTAGGGACAAAACAAAGTCCTCTGAGTCAGGTGCGTAATTCCAATACTGTAAGGATTTGGGTGGGCGCAAGGGAGTTCTGATTCACCCTGTATAGACGCAAAAGTCTGGTTTTTCGCGTAAAAATGGGGGACTGTCTGCACCGAGCATTGCATATTGGGCTTACCTCCAAAGCCCACATCCAACCATCTTGCGATCGGACGCCAGAGCTCAACTAACTCTACCACCATTCGCTGGATTGCCGTTTTACAGACAGTCAAACAAAACATGGGATGCGAAGGATTCCCTAATACCAAGAATTTATAGGGTTGGGGAGGAGAATTTGTGACGAAGACCCATACTGAAACGTCTTACATTCGCATTAGTTTAGTCTTAATTTATAGAGGGCGCCACGTGTTTTATGTGGGAATTTCTATTCAGTTTTTAGCATAAAATTAAACTAAACGAAAGGAAACTAGCTTATATTTAATTATTAGTTTAGTAGCTTAGTTGTAATTTAGTTTACTTTAGATTTGGGCTGAAAAATGAGCAAAAATTACCAGATAGAACACGTGGCGCCCTCTGAAAACTCGGAGGGAACTAATGGGGACAAATCTAACGTGTTTCAATATGGATTTTGTAGAGTTACAAATTCTCCTCCCAAACCCTGTAAATTCTTGCTAATACGGATGTAAATAGCATCCAATGAGGTCAATGAGGCCAATGAGGCCAATGAGGTAAATATTCGTTAATGCTTTTCTCCAATAGAACAGAGACACGACTATTGGGCAACCAATCCGGTTATCTTGTTACATATAACGGGTACGTTACAAGTTAAAAGCAGCGCTGTTTACAATTTTGCCCCATTGTGTTTCTTCCTTTATTAAAAAAAATGTATTGCCAGAGCTGCAACTTAAACATGATACCGCATTTTTCTCAGCGTTTCTGACAAATAATTGTGCTATACATTTCCATCAGCATTATCAAATAAATACGATTCACATGCGCGAAAGGAAAAATAAAGTTCAGCATTACTCAGTTTAATTTTTGGCCTGGATTTGGTAAAAAAAACACGTGAAAATTTTACACATTTGTATTGTAGTTGAAAGCCTATACAGCTTAGATACGCAAAACCCACTCAGTATGTGTTTCTCGTAATAAATTGCTACTTATTACAGTACAGTTTAAATTTAAAAGCATCTTTTTTTTTCCAGATGAATGGCAAATCCATAGACTATGGAAAATTGGCGAAATTTGTTGACAAGTTTGAGAGTGCATCTGAAGTAAGTGTCAAAATTTAGCAAAAATAAATTGATATTTCCAAATTTCACGAATTAATACTATTTGCCCCTTTTTTCAGTGGGCATATTGTTTTGCAGATTACGCTCAAAGAGAACGATATATTTTTTAAAAATTTTCACTGGTCATCGTGTTTTGTGGATCAAGTGAATGCTCACAAAGCTAGTCGCCATTTTATTGTCACTGGTCATCTTGTTTTGTGGATCAAAAAAAAAAAGATCAAAGATCTATTCACCCATTTCTTTTCGATGGTCTTCTTGGTTCGCCAATCAAGCAAGACCCTGAAACAGCGGCGTAGCCAGAATGCCACTGGCCCCCAGCCTCAGGAAGCCCCCGAAAGAAAACATATTTAGATTTAAAAAAGACTTTTTTGTAGTACACTAGTTATTTAATTTGATATAAACTGTATTTTAAAAATGCCTTTCGAGCATCCCCGTCCGCACACCCCCCCCCCCCCAGTTATTAAAAAAAAAACATGGTGGACCATAAAAAACACACAAGCTGAAAAATTGCTCTAAATCCAAACTTTTCTCCAAGATTTTTTTTAGAAAAGTGAAAATAGGGACCACTTGACTGGAGTACAAAAAAGTGGCCCCTATGTTCACTATAAATAAAAATTAGAAAAAATTAGAAAAGTATGAATTTAAACATTTTTCAGCTATAGTGTCCGCGGCCTACCGTGAGTTCTCTGCAGAACGAACACAGATGATCGATTGTACGTTTTCAATAGCAGAGTGCCTTGTTGATATCCAAGATGGTTCCAAAAACAATGGCGGCCATCGATTAAAGCCACCTCCTCCAGGAAGACGTAGCCGCTCACAAAATACTTGCAGGACTCATGATACGCCGCGCACACAACAGTGCATTGTTTGTAGGCCATCCTGTATATTAAGAAGGCCCCCCCCCCCCCCAAGGGCTAATTCGCCACCGGCCACACCTAACGTAGCTACGCCGCTGCCCTGAAATAATTATTCGCTATTATTCTGTGCGCTGGTCTTCTTGTTTTGCAGATCAAGCAAGATCTCAATCAGTCATCTTTCACCATTAAACTGTAAGAGATGTAGCTTTCCTTGCTGTCTTAATGTTAGTTAGGTAAACAAGCCTATAATGGTGTGCAATGAAAATCAAGAATGTTAACAAAAATTCACAAAGCCTGTAGTATTATCCAAGTTAACAATTAATGCAATTGCAACAGAAGGGCACGTTTAATACCCAATGTAAGCAAATAAGAATATAAAACTTTCGTGATTTGACACGCGCGTAGTTTTTTTTTTTTTTTGTCATGTTTCCTCACCTATTGTTTGAACTATAGAAAAGAGTGTCGTGGCCAGTAATTATTGACGTGGGCGCTCGTGAGAACCAATGTATTTTTTTTCGCGAGCAAAACATTCGACATTGCTGGAACTATCAACGCCACCTAGAGGCGATTTTTCTAAACTTTCAGCTGACCCACGTACGTAGTATCGGGAGTTGGCAGACGTATCAACAAAACGGCCGTTAATGTTGTAGCTGAAACATTAAGGTACTTTACATAACGCCATACTTTTCCTGGGCCTCGAACTCTCATCGTGTTTTGGTCGGCTGTCCATCCTGTGTCCGGCATTTCCCCACACAGGACATTTCGAGCTTCAAATAAAACATTTTTTTTGTTATAATTTTAAAAAGGCACTCCATTGAAAGTCCAGGAAACCATTTATTCGTCATACAATAATTACTATCCTGCTCAAGAGTTGAGTCAGACAGATAAAACAGCAACACACCAATTGGCTGTTTGCATTAAATTTTGCTGATGAACGAATGTTTCATTCAGTATTCAACATAATCACGAAATGTTTACGAATGTCATGCTCGAAGCGTGGATGTTTATGAGAAACAGTTCATTTCTGCAGCAGCTCTTGTAACTTCAAAGGTAAGTTTTTACTGACACAGTCCGGCAACTCATGTAACACAAATAAAACCTTTAATTTTCGACTCTATTTCGAGTCTTGATCACAAAATTCACACAATAAATGCGAAAAATGTGCAGTGCAGCCAGTCCAGCCCACCAGTTAAGCTCCATCTTGAAAGGCCACCATTTCCAAGGTGTAGGAATGGTTGCCCTGCGCAATTTAGCTTTTATTGTGTGAATTTTGTGATCAAGACTAAGGTTTTATTGTGTTACATGACAACCGGGAAAAGGGAAAACGATTATGGACTGAGGTAAGTTTTTGATGGGTTGATGGTTTGGGGTTTGGTGGCCTGCATTGTCAACAGTCAGCTCGGCCCTCATACTTAAATTTGTATTTGTTTACGTGAACGGATGTTTACATAACGATGACATCAAACGTGAAACGAGTAAAAATATGCTGGGAAATACAACTGGGTACAAGAGAGAAGTTTTTTTTAACGTCTTATTCATGAGAAGGGGTGCCCATAGGGAGTTTATGAAAGAGCAATATTTTTTCCGGTTTGTTTTTAGTCGTTAAATACAGGAAATTACTCCCTTTAGGGTAGTTGAATTCAAATTTTGTTTGGCTTTGGGGAGGGGGGGGGCTGAATCCCCCAACCAAGATCCACAGCAATAAATGACAAGATTTACACATCAACTGCAAATTTAATTTGTATTTTGGGGCGCGAGAGATTTTCTATGTTTCTCTAAATAGCCATTTTTTTTGGAGGGGGGGGGGGAATGGTCACCCCATACCTGTTTCCGAGTTCCCCACCGACCAGCTCGGGAAGCTCCGAACTCAAAGCAGGCATGGTAAATAGCGCAGGCAAGCTGTCGTCGGGGCTGATGGCCTTTATAAGAGGGGGCAAATATCACGTTTGCCTACTCAGAGACATGAAGCGCGCCCGACCAACTGCTGAACGGCGGTGACGGACTGGGCCCGAAACGTGAGCTATCTGTAGAAACTGAGGTAAAATGAAGTAGTGGTGATGACAGTTAAAAACTGAACGGAAGTCCGGCTACGCTCACAAGCATTCGTTAATTAATAGTTATAAAATCCTGAATTTTCAGTCTGGTACTGAGACCATTTTCATAGGTGAAACTACAGCTGTCCAGAACTTGTTGCGAGTGGTCATTGACACCAGAGGAGGGGTGCTTTTGACATGCTGCTCTGCAGACTAGTGCTTGTGCAAGAGGGAGTAAAGTTGGCGGGCTCTCTTTCGATTTTTAACGTGTCACTGACAGGTGATATGTTAGTGTCAGAGCAGTGAAATAAGCCAAATTATACGATGCCAAATCTCAAAATTCAAGAATTACGCAGTAGTCTGCAGTGACTCGGTAATTCCTTGGGAACCATGCTGATGCAGAAATATACTGGGAGGGGGGGGGGGGACAGTTTTTCGATCCTATGAAGTCCGATATGATCCGACGGATTTTAATAATTTGTGGTGTGCGCATTTACCCCGCCCTATGAGCCTACATACCAAATTTGGTTTAAATACATTAAACTGTATTGGCGATACGAAGCACAAAAATGTTGCTTTAACATGGGAGACTGAGGTCAAACCTTGCAATACCGCTTCTGCAGTTACGAATACAATATTTTGAACAAGAGTTTGGCCCACGTAAGGCCCTGAATGATAAAAATAATTGGAATGAAATCGAAAGTGGCCCACTAACAAAAATTGTCGGGAACATTTTTGATTTAGCTTGGCTTACCAAATCTGATTATCAGTATCGTTGCAAACTGGTAACTAGCTAATGACTGGTCAGTCTTCTAACTCTCATGGTTATTTCCAAAGGACCAGTGCTTTCATGCAGCAAGGTGTATGAAGGACTTGAGATGAAGATTTCCCGTTTGCAGATTGGAGTTGCCATTTTAAATGGCTTGAGCTGTGGTGCGTAATTAACCAAATAGTGTTGTAAGCGTTGTTAGTATTGTCGGCGATATATCCTGCGTGTTATTGCCACAAGAGTACGTGACCTGGTACCGGTCATGTTGTGACGATGGTTGTCAGTGTTTGCTGGTGAGTCCCCGACAAAAACAACCCAACAACAACAAAAATGTAACTTCATCGCACAAAAAAAGTAGAATTTCAGAATATTTCTGATGGGATAACGCGATCATAAAAATAAAGGGACATCATATCAAAAACCAGTTTTTAAAAACTGCGGTTGAGATTGATAAAAACACGTGAACACTACGCATTAAACGAACAACAAGACACCTTATACGTCGAAGAAATTAAAAATTTGTCTTCAGTATCAACGATAAAATTAAAAAAGCGAACAAACAGAACGCTGCAGGATGTCTTCACATGGGGGCTGCCATATTGGATGTGTAAAGACGGTTACAGTAAACGAACGTGGACGAACGCTTTCATGTCACATCTTTCAGTGTTGTGTTCGTCCGTTTTTTTTATTTTATCTTTGATAATGAAGACAAATTTTTTATTTTTTCGAAATGTAAGATGCCTTGTTGTTTTATTCTTTTAATGCGTAGTGCTTCACGCGTTTTTATCAGAACAAAAAACCAAAACTGGTAAAAGGGTCGCCAAGTTGAGAATGACGCGGCGTTTGAATGGAGTGATATCAACAGACCAAAACATTCGCCTAACACTTCAGAAAAATACTTGCACCATTTCTACCGAAAACAGGTCAGGAACAGTCAAGTTTTTCATTTAACCTTTGAACCGGTAATATGGGAAAATACACATAAAACAATAAAACTGGTCATTTAGATTTCCGGAACTGCACTACCAGTTTCGATTATATTTTAGAAAAGTACAATCTGCACATTCTCCTCCTACAATCTCAAAAAATAATGAAGGAAATGTTGACATTCTTACTGTATGTTGTTTTAGCACTGGATTGAACAAGGAACAGGACCACATTATGATTAAGTTCGTCTTGATCGTATTCCTCCTTTGTCTCACTGACCATGTCAAAGGACAGATAGGAGGAATGGGAGGAGAAATGGGGAAAGGAGGAGGTGGAGGAAAAGGTGGACTACCTGCAGGAGGAGCAGGAGAAGATTTCTTCAAAGACTGTTTGAAGGAAGGAGACGTAAGTAAGCCTAACGCAGCAATTACTGACGCAAATGTACCACAGGTAAAATTTTTACAGAAGAAATCTTTGTTTATTTATTTGCAGAAAGAGGGGGAATGTTTCACGAACCCAACTAAACACGTGAGTAAGAAAAGATAAGTAAAGGAATTCAAAACTTTGTGAGTAGTAAAATGTGAAGTAAAATGTATGATAAATACGGATGCAAACCTATTTACGCTGCCTTTTGGACTCAAATGTCAGATTGCCTGAGCGAGGAATCGACCCCACGACTTTTGCAATCAAAGGCCGGAGTCCTAACCGCTCAGCCATACTGACATGGCCACTTAAGATGACACTTATTGAGCCTTTCTGTCCCGTGTATAGTAAAACGTAGTAAACAACACTGAAATTTAATTTTCGGCCAATTTTTTCTGACCTTGGTAACAATAGAATATTTATGAAATTAAAAATTTGACAAGCCATTCGAATGATCCCACCGTCTGGCCAGTCACGATGCATTTTTTTTTATAGGTAAGTAAAGGATTAAATGTTGCAAATCATCGACTTTAATTATTCACACGTGCGAATCAGGCAGTCTGATATTTAAGTCCATGTGTACATCCAAAATTTCCTTTCCTTTTATTGTGACAAAATTACCCTTTCACCCCCCTTATCTCTTAAAATGATGTCAATACCTTGAAATTTTACCTTTATTTTAACAAATTACTAAATCTAGGAAACTACTTAAGGGTTTTCAGAAAATATGAATTAAAATATTAATTAATATTGACTTGAATTTTAATAAATGCGTTATTATTGAGAAAATTGATAAATTTGCTTAAAATTAAATGCATTTTTACACACATTGATGTAAAACTTTTGGTCTCATTTATTGCCGTTGGGGAGATTCCGTGTGAAATGTAAAAGGTAATTTAAATTGGTTTTAATGCTAATTTCCTACGTTAAACTACGTAAAATTATATTTTGTTTTTTACGCTGCCAATTAATGGAAACAGACGTCGTGCCGTATTCCTCTGTCAATTGGCAATGTCAAAAACCGTTGCTTCGCTGCGGCCATTTTGGATATGTCCGGCAGGTAGGTTAAAGGGAATTGCCATATAATGATAAGGTGCAGCAGCTATAGCCATTTGCCGCTATCTAGTTTTGTCTATCCCTTACTTTCAACATGCGAAGGAACACACAAATAAATTTCTTTTTACACAACAAACAAGCTACGTGCCTCCTTAATTATTGAGTGTAAACTTGGTGCGCCCTCGTGCACCAGGAAGCAAGCGGTAAAGTTAAGTCTAACGACATCACGGGCGCTTTTTTCTAAACATCGACCGTTTTGAAACGGATATTTTGAACCGCACGATGGGCGCCATCGAGTGACATTGATATCGTTAACATTGACCACTTGTTTCCTGGTGCACGCGGACGCACCAACTTTACATTCCATAATTAAGAAGGCACGTGGCTAGTCTGCTGTGTAAAAAGAAATTTCTTTGCGCATTCCTTCGCTTGTTGAAATCAAGTGTTACAGAGAAATAAATAATGGTAGAAGGTGCTAGATGATGCAACCTGTCATTCAGTGAAGAGGCACCTTTAATACAGCAACCACAAGTATAAATGACCTGATCCGTCCTGAAAACTTTTTTTTTCTGAATCTAGATGACAACCATGTTAAACAAATGCAAATGTGAGATTTTCCCAAAAAATGGAGGCAAAGGGCCCGGGAAAGGGAAAGGTGGTAAAAAGACCAAATGCAAGATGAGTGAGGTAATGGAAAAACTTCCATCGCCAACAAAAGAAGTAAGTATACATTTGGTTCTCACAGCTTCCAACTGTTGAGCGATCTAAACAACGATAACGGAGATTGTTCTACTGAGTATCCTGTGATTTAGCCTGTTACAGCTGCATAAGAAAAGAATTATGCAAAACATGATAAAGACTTGGAAATAATGTACATTCACATATAAATTAAGAAAGTTATACTTTGGGTCAGTCTGAAGTTAGGCCCTACCAAACACGGCGAGCAAAATTAGAGAATAACCAAAGTTTTTTTCCCCCTTCTAACTCGTAAAGTGTTCATCAGAATGAAGAAACTAAACAGTTGCAGATTATATACTGAATTAAATTATCTTAGGAATGGATCCACACATACACGGCCCTTGTGAAAAAATTCATCAGTTACGTCCTATCTTATAATGTGACATACATACCTGTGAATGGAGTGCATTAATTTTTAATATTAGCTGCTGCTGTGGCATATTAATTAAGATATGGATATAATTAAAACCTGTTATGAGGTGACGATGTGCAGTCCGAATGATAAAAAATGATAGTTTTTTTTTTAAAGTATGAATATTATATGTTCAAAATGGTGGCTTACACTCACGGCTGAATTTATAGGGGGGCAAGTGGGGTAATTACCCCAGGCCCCCCGGCTAAAGATGGCCTTTACACAAAAATATAATAATTAAAATACGAAAATTACTGTACTTTATTGAACAAAAAATGAAAAATTGTGACGAGCCGCACTACTGAGACAGTAAGGCTTATAACGAAGTTCAGAGTCGTCAAATATGCTGTCAGAGTAGGTATGTCTTCCGAAATTTTGCTTCTATGAAATTATTCTTTTTAACAATAAGGTTTTAGGCTGTTCTTGCGTATTGCAGGGAAGCCATAGCCTCAGTCAGCCTATAACAGAAAGGCACGTCTTCACCATGTATAGGATGGAGTAAAAATTATCTTGCGGCACGCATAGGGATATATTTTGTCCATTTTGTAGCGGTACATACTTGTGTCGTCCGGGACTCAGGTCAGGAGGTTACGCCTAACGTACAACCGCTGGCGAGGTTGCCTTGCTACTTGCTAGGCATTAAGATAAGTCACATAAATAACTTTATGTAAATTTAGTAATTTATCTTTTTTGCTGTGTATATTAATTTCTGAGTTCGAGGGGCCTATCAAATCTCTGAAGTACCCCCCCCCCCCCACGGTCTAAATCCGGCCCTTCTTAGACTGGTCCTAGGGACAATTGTAATCTTTCTGACTACGCTATCTTTCTGCAACAAAGCAAGCGTATTCATTTTGGGTTTTGCATTTACTGCTGTTGTTTTTCTAATTAAGCTATAGTTATGACGTACGGCGGCGATGTTCTCTTTCCAACACAAGTAAGAAAAATGAGTTATTATAATTATTGGTCGGGCTGAGCTGTAGTTGGATCTACGCTGTAGTTCCGTAATTTCTGCTTGCATTCATATAGTTACAACGTTAAACCGCTGTTGTGTTAGTGCTAATTAAGTTAAACTGTTCCGTGAAGATCTGATGAAAATTGAGATGTCCTTCTTCAATGTCGGATAATAAAAATGCCTTACTGTAAATACTACGGCTTGACTTGAAATTTTCATACTGAGTTTCGACTGTGAACAGCTCTTGTGGTAGACCTAGTACTGATTAAGGTAAACAGATATAACTACGTTTGTTAGAAAAGACACATTTGCACCTTTCATCTAAACCAAATCACGTCCTTTTATCTTCATTATAAGTACGGCAGCAGTAGTTTACAGTCGAAAATCAACGTGACTGTACACCACCTTAGTCCCACTAAGTCGCCATTCGTGTTCGTACACGAACTAATTTAAGAATGGCTGAATCGATTTTTCCTAAATTTCGTTGTCTTGACTAAATCCAACTAAAACGTAAACTGGCCGAAACCAACGAGTGCAGTATAAGATTTGCAGATCACAATTCAAACGCCAACACACAACGAATTGATCAAATTAGAAAAGTGAAGGGGCTTTAGCCAGGGAATAGCAAAGCCTTATTAGTGGGGGAAAGGGGGAGGTAAAAAAATCCGACTATGACCCAAGTAAACGTTTATAATTTAGAACACACCAAGGTAAAGCCAATATTGTGAATGACAAGTGAGCAGTGAAAAAAATTCGTATGCCATCATGACTCCGAGAAATGTGTCCGGGTTCTGTTGGTTAATATGTCGGGTTACTCCACGTGCGGTCATTGTCGTTATGAAGATGTTTATTGGACGATAGTACAATAAACGTTTGTCTTTATAACATTTTAGCACGTTTACGTCTATAGAGTAGTGACATTTGCCGCCATATTGGCACCTGTATGGGTTTTGGAGGGCATAACTACAAGGTGCACTACATAAAAATGGAGGGAAAACCAACGGAAGAGCGGATTTCTTAGGCTTAAAATAACGTTGTTTTCTCCAACAACAAAAATCGCGCGTTTTAGGTCTAAGAAAGCACTCTTCACAGCATCGGCTTCAGTATGACGCCCTTCTGTTTCTCTCTGAAGTGCCCCTTGCACCTAACCCATTAAGGCTCCAGCATAGAGTTATATACAATAATACTACGTCGTGTCACTGCTCTATATAATCGCGGGTTGTAACAGCAAACCAGATAACAGCAATGAATATTGTAAAAGATTTTCACAACATGGAGTGATGGCAGGAACTATATAAATCTTTACCAGTGATTAATCTATAAAGATCAGTGGTCTCTTTGAGCATCTCCAAGATGGCGGCGTAAGTGTTGTTCACCACACACAGTCATGTGTTTTTCATTGTTTATTACTGAATTTTATCGTTATTAACTAATTATGCACTGGAAGAGGTTGTATATTGGTTTGTAACGGCTCATTACTCATTAGTGTGTTGTCTTGTTTAGTTTAGGTGACCAAGTGAAATATCAATTTCCCAAAATTAAATCCGCTTTTTATGTCGACATATTGTGGTTCTTCAACACCTTTCAGGAGGGTTTTTTTTTTATCACGAAACTGCCTGCATTACCTTATGTATTATTTTATGCATGCGTATTAAGAGTATAAGTGTGTAAGCGAGTTTATTCGACAAACCACGATTATGCGTATTTATTTTTACAGCTTGCGACTATGCCGATAGAATTTCAAGTAAAGGTTTGTTTCTGGAAGAAAATGGACTTGGTAAGTAGCGAAATTCATCATTTCAAAAAAATTCGTTCTCTGTGGCAAATGAACTGCTTATTCCCAGAATGAATTTCTTGAGTCTACTCGGTATGTTTGCTCAGAAGGATGGTAAATCACACCATTCTAGAATGGAATGATTATATTAGTTTGGTACCCATAGTTATTTATGGCCGAATGGGTGGATAGAAAACGTAACCTTACATTTCCGATGATTCTCCACTTACTGTCTGACGGCCCTAAAAAGTGTTTATGTCACCCGGTAAAGGTCCAAAAAAATATGACTCCTCACCGAATGAAAGGGAAGCTTTCTTTTGCCTGTTAATGCTATTGCGATTTCCTAAGCCAAACTGGACACATAGCGGTCAGTATCGACAGGCTTCAAACTTAAAGGAAAACGTGCCCCATGTTTTAAGAAAATATACCAGTGATTTTAAATATGTTTCGGAAGACATTCAAGATAATGCTCTTTAAAGTTAGTATGATTCGAGATTTATAGCAGTAAGAAAACTTTTAATATTTTCGCAGCCACCATCACCATGTTCACATAACCTGTCTCCATGCCCATAAATCCACATTCACCATGTCTCTGACAAAGTCAACACTTAGGACATGAGGAAGAAAAGGAACTGGTGGCAGGCACCATGGTGTTTCTAGAAGGTTATTTGGGAAAACTGAGCAACAGTTGTCTCCATAGAAAACTGAAGACTTCAAAATTTTTTAAACGTTAATATCTTAGGGAGCCAAGGAGTTTATACAGGGTGTCCCAAACGTCAGGGGTCACCCAGGTGATATACACAGGTGATATACTGCGTGTTCATGTTGTTATACCGGGTATGTCTATCTTCGTTCATGCAGATGGTATACCATCATCATTTCTTATGATGAACAAAGATAAAAATCCCCCATGTATCAGCATGAACACCCGGTATACGACCTGGTTGACCCCTGACTTTTGGGAAACCCTGAAGACATTTTTTGAAGGAACTCGACTGAAGTCTTGAATTGAATTTTTATCTTTAATTTGGTCGGTTTTTATTGTTTCCCCTCCCCAATCCTACATATGATCCCACCCCCCACCCCAAAAGGGATCGAAAAATCCATTACTCACAACCATTTGCCTTTTACCTCCCCCCCCCCACTCTATGATAAATCATAAGTCTCTCAGTGAACAATCTGAAAATTGTCTGCAAACGATTAATTTGTTAGGTTAATGATTAATGAATAACTAGTTCACATTTCTGTTGCTATTTGCATATGCTGTGCTGCTTGTGATTGTGTCATGCATTTCACATCAAATTTTTTCTTTTCAGATAAATAACAACCAAGTAGATTATGTCAAATTTGCCGCATTTATTGATCAGTTTGACAGTGATCCTAAAGTAAGTGCAAAAATTAAGCTAACGCAAACATTTCAAATTGTTAAATATTGTACGGCCGTGGCAGAGAATGGTGGCAGCGCTCAATTAAACTCCTGAAGGTGCTGGTATTGAAAGGGTGAACCTGACAAAGTCTCCTTCTGACTTGTGGATAAGGGTTAAAGGGATGTACCTACCAGCGCCATTTTTCTCGATCCTCCACATCAAGTACGGCCCTAAAGGTCTATTTACTTACCGTTAGTCTTTTCCTTGCTAAAAATCCGTTTTAAAATGTGGCGTCTAGGAAGGAGATTTTTCTGTTGAATATTGGGGAACTTTATTTAAGTTCTTACAGAACGTATATGATCCTTTGCGCGCCTACAACGACCTTGAAGTTTTATATGTGTGTGCGCAGTACTAATTTTAATCGTTTGTTAATAATTACTCTGAGATCAAAAATCTAAAAGCCTTATGCAGTAAAAATTAAAATTAATTATTCCAATAGATCGCCGAAACAAAATTATAAGACACTAACCTAGAAAATTATAAATTGTGATGTTAAAATACAAGAATCATTCCGGTTTGTGACGACACAATATTTAACTTGATGCTGTTTCGTGCAGTATTCCCAAAGCCAACCGAGACAGCAGCTACGTTCCTCACTGCGAGGAACGCAGCTACCACCCCAGCCGACCTTGTCGCTGATAAATGCGAGGCGATCTGCGCTTGGCTGTTATAAGGTAGTTAGAATGTTATAAGGCAATCCGGATGTTCCTTTAATGTGAGAGACTAGTAAACTCTTCATCATATGGTATCCATTTTGTCGATTCTGTATAGTCTGGGTTCTCTACACATTTAGTAAAATTCATAATTGAGCCATTCATTTACAAGAGCATTACTTTAAAAACAACTTAACGTCGTTTATTATAAAACGTGCGTGTCACACCCCTTCAGTCAAAATTGTTACAACTTGCCTGTGGCAATGACATCACTAAATAAGAATGATTTAAGGTGTACATAGTGGGATGTCAGTTCATAGTAAAGAGAACAGACTGTGACATAAATGGCAAACCTATACGTGGCCTACTACGCGGCAACTGTTTGTACTGTCTTTTTATGTACTGCTTGGTTTGCGTTCCTACAATCTGTTACTATGCTTTGTTACTCCATCTTCGTACTTTGGCATACCATGCTATTCTTCGGGCAAAGTTAGGTTTGAGCTCTCCTTGTGTGATTTTTGGGACCGTTGGACACATTTTCACATTTGTATTCATTCGTTGCCTTGCGATTACTTTAGTACATATTGTTTTAGGTTTAATGCAGCATATTGTTTTTTCTTCCAATTTATATAAAAAAAACTTATATCCCTTTAAATATATGAAACGGGTGGGGCAGTGTTTAAGGAAGAAAGATTACCTGTCTTAAAGAATATCCAGGCTATACCGAGCAAACACTGGGGAACAAAATCACGGGCTAAACAAAATCACAGATGAAAAATGCCATGAATCGAAGAGTAGGAAAATTACCAGTAACAACAAGCACCGGACGAATACCAGGAAACTAAACCCCAAACGAAACCGACTACTATATCTAGTGTGTTAATGTGTGCGGTCCTAGTCTGGATTTTTTTATGTTACATGACCTTTATTCTCCATAGCTCAGAAATTTATCTGTTTGCTTCAGACACACGCAGTCCGACGGACAGTACGCCTTCATTTACCAAACTACTAACTCATGTCTTTGCATTGGTCTTCTTATCTTGCAGATCAAACAAGAACTCAAAGACGCAATTAATGACTGCAAAAATGCAGATCCCTTACCCGAAGTCAAATGGATAGACAAAATCCCTGGAGTGGATAAGGCTATTGAAGCATCTATGAGTCTGGAGGTAAGCATTACCAGAATTCTGGCCTAACATCCACAAAGGCTTTTGCGTGGAGTCGATACATATTCTAAACGCATCGTGCTCCAGAATTGACTGAACAACTCTTCGTCCGCCCAATCGTTGAGTACGCCACACCGGTATGGTCCCCTATCTTGCGAAACGCATTAACTTGATAGAGTACGTCCAGCGCAAATTTACCAAAAAATTTCCTGGACTCCGGGATTTGGTCACATTGAAAGGCTATTTAAGACTGGGCTTGAGTGGATGGAACTGCGGAGATAGAGATTTGATCTAATATTAGTTTACAAGATTCTGCAAAGTGGGCTTCCTTAAATTTTTTGATCTGGTCCAGTCTCCCCACTCGGGGCCACCTGTGGAAACTTGTTGCAGGGATCGCGCCTGGGTTGCAGAATGAACTTCTTTGCAGTTAGTATCGTCCTGGTCTGGAATCCTCTTCGCTCAAGTACAATGTGTATGGACTTGGGGCGCGGGTTCCGTCGGGAGTTGCTCTCCGGAGATCTCATCCCTTTTCTTAAGAGAAATCTGTAAATAGTAAACCTCCTCCCTCCCCCACCCTAGCCTGCGAATTGGTGCGGTATCAGCGGCCTACAACCCTTCCAGCAACCATCCACCAACTGGTGGTAAGCCTTGTTATTAATATTACTACAGCAACAGTAGAACACTGAGAATGTTGTAGCACCGTTTAGTGCATGTCAAAAAGTTGTGTTCTGTTACACTCTTTAGCAGCTTGGTTTCATTAGCAGTGTTCTATCGTAGAAAAAGAAAAACGGTGAGAGACCTGTCACTCTTGTTAACAGAATTATGTAAGTGACCATGACACAATAATTCAGAAACTCGTCTTGCGGTGCATATGATGACAGATTTCCAAGATGGCTGCTGTCTGCCGAAATAAACGCCAGCGTCCAGTTTGTCAAAGACCATAGTTGAAGATGTTTATTCTGCATAAACACTTTCAATCTGCTTAGCCCCGTTGCAAGGAGTTTTCCTTACATCTAAGTTCAAAAGATAAAACTCCAATTTTAGCCTTGTTCAGTTAGGGCGGGTACACATGGACCACGAAACGTTTGGTAATCGCTGCAAAAACGACCCCACAAGCACGTCTGAATCGACGGCACCTTTCAGATAACAAACGCACAATTTGGCCTTTCACCGCGCTTCCCGATGATTCCGACCCCATTGGAGAGCAGACGTCGCAAACAAAGCCAGCTGCGGTACTATAGTTTAATGAGCCAACCGATCACCCTACAGGTTATGTGGCACCAAAGTCGTACCATGACACCGAAAGTGCCATATGGGGCGCTTGCAGGCGATTTGGGGGGGGGGGGGGGTTCTACCAACAGATGCAGAGGCGTGCCACTGTGTATGAAAGCCCCAGTACGTTGTCATGGTTTTGCTGGCCAGCTACCGATTGCGATTTTATGCCACAAATGTGCCACAAACGCCAAAGATTGCATCTGCGATTGTGGCGCGTTTTGTAGTCCGTCTGCAACCTCCGTTACACACGCAACAACATGAAGTTCGAAGGTTTTGCATCCTACCCCAAAGGGTGCGTGAAATTGTGTGTGGGGGGGGGGGGGGGGAGAGGAGTTCAAATTGCTGTTACGTTTAGTCTGGCCACCACTAACCTGGTATTGTGTCGTGCCCGTGCTCGAAATCAAGCGTGCGCGTTCCAACTTTGAGTCAACCTGATAACTTAAGAGAAAAACAGGAGAAACTAATTGAAAAGGGTTCTCTTTCCATTATGGAATGACTTCATCCCGAGTACGACACTAAATATTCGCGTGAAACAGGGTTGTGTGACAGACCACAGATAACTTATATGTTATAAGGCTTGACAATAGAGATTCAACGCATCATCCACTTAGCCTAAGATTTTGCCACCAGTCAAACTGCGAGCACACCACAAAAAGAACTGCTCTAGCATGCAGACTGAATTGTGAAAGGTACTCGTGATGTATGTTACACGGATTTTAAACTTACAACACTGCATCGACACTAAATTATTAAAGTTTAACAGCAATGGGTACGGCATCAACGTCGATGCGCTACGGCATTTTTTTTCCTCATTAAGAATGTGTTAAACGATCCTTTGACATATAGCAATAAATCGTCCGAAAACTTAAAGGAAGCTACAGACAGAGAAGCAGCTGTATGTTAACTTCAGTTGTGGACGATCTTTTTAGCAAGTAATGACAAAGAACAGTGGCTATTTAATAATTTAGCACTTAGGGGGCACTAGTAGTGTTACATCCATAGGGGGAAAAAAGAATGGTGAGAGTTCAACCACTGTTCTTTGCGGAACTCTGTATACATCTCTGCCACATTAGCTCAGAAAGTCTTCTTGAATTGCGTGTGCTGACAAATTTCTAAGATTACAGTCTGCTGAAATTCTGATTGGCTCAGCCAAATACACGAGGTATTCATGTTAGGGCACAAGGCCTTTCCCCGTTATTTACCCAACTTTAAGTCGGTACTATACAAGTTAGACCAATCGACTCGGCTTGAGTATGAACTGAACACCAAACATATTCGGTTGACATAAGTGATTAAAGAGTAATTAAATTCTACAGTATAATATTACTTATCCCTTTTTCTTTTAGGACTTCAAGAAAACACACTGCATGGGACAAGTATTTGGAAAGGTTGGTTTATATTGCTCATTGTCAAAAGAACCCATTGAGCTTTCGCTGCAATGTCTAGTAGATGAAGAGGAAATAATTGTTTTTGTTTCAGATTTGTAAAGATGTACCAAACTACGACTTCGACTGTTTTATTGGTAAGAATTGCATTAGTTCTGAGAACTGGTAATTGGACAATTTTTTGAAAGTGTTTATGCTTTTTCATGGATAGTCTGAGCAAAACGTGATACTTGCCAAGGCTACCTGGATGTAAAGGCTAAACGTTAGAAATTCGACACGTCGTCCAGTTAGCCACCTATTCTGCCACCAGTCGGCAGTCGCGCTACTTACACCCAAAAATTGAACTGCTCTAGCATGCGGACTGAACTGTGAAAGGTACGTGTGACATGCGATAGGCAGATTTTAAACTTAAAACACTGCATTGACACCAAATTATTAAAATTTAACAAGAATGGCTTCATGTTACGTACCTATTTTTTCACTCGACGACAAAACAAAGCCTCCGGAGGTTTTGATTTCATGAATTTCAAGCAGAAGAGCAACCAAAGTACGTGTGTATTGTACTGTATGATACGCTACGGCGTTTTCAATTCTCATTAAAAATGTGTTAAACGAGCCTTTGTCGTAGCAGTAAATCGTCCGAAGACTTCAAGAATAGTCAACCTTACCGTAAAATAATGTTCGTTTAGCGCTGCAACACCGGTAAATCAAATAATGAGAAGATATCACGTTTTTGTGCATCTCGCATGCACTAATCAATGCTACGATTGGCGTTTTTCGTTCTTCGTGCTTTCAGCTCAGCGCACCTGTGAATATGGTGTACTTATAGAATACCCCAATTCAAATTTTTTTTCTGTTATTGGTCTTTTCATGTGAAATATAGTCCAAGCATTTATATTTTTAACAATTTACTGGTGTGCTAGGGTAATCACACTGACCTGTATGACGTGAAGTTGATGAGAGAAGGGATGTCTGATGACCCCTTTACGAGGCAATGTTACCTTCTGTGCATTTGATTATGGTTAATGTGTTTTCACAGATAAGCTCACAGGCAATCTTCCAAAAGGAGCCATTGGAGGCAAACCAGGTAACACTTAATGATTACTTTTATCGCAGACTAAATTACACTCTTTTCTTAATCTGTATAGTACATGACATCTTAACTAATTAAACAAGCGACTTTCGAGTGCTTGTTACTTTTACCACTGGCTTAACCTGTATTCATGATTGTTTGCAATCCCCCCCCCCCCAATGTTGGCAAATTAGTCGGAAAAATTCCATAATTTTTTGGCTAGATGGAAAATTATGTCGGTAAAATTCTGGTTTACACCCCTTCAACTTTTATACTTCCTGACGTCTCTGCTTTTTACTTGTCTACTTGACACTACTACGGCCATGGGACAAGTGGTCGCATCGATCAAGGTGATATGGTAGTGATCTAGTGTTGGACTGGTCTGCCAGTTCGAATCCGGGTCATACCACTTGAATGAAACGACGTAAGTGCACAAAGCTGGTTTACTGTACTAAGTTATTTCTAGTGTATGATTTTCACTGATGGATCATTTGCAATTTACCTGGTCAACTTTGTTATGCCATAAGAAAGGTTTTACTTTCCCATGTCATGTGGTCGCAGAATAGTACAAGCACAAAGAAACGATAGTAAGGCAATAGTAAGGCGATAGTAAACGATAGTAAGATGACCCAAGCTTGACGCACTGAACACCTGGTTACATCATTCAACTAGTATACGCGTAGACAAGCATGGACTTTAGAGATTGTTTATTTTTAAACACGCGAATTAGACACTACATTATGTTAAGCAAGCGTGTGTATGGCTGCGTGTTAAACCCATCCAAAATTCATCCCTGAATGTCAAATTCCTAAATTTGTTTTGTTCAATTTTCAGAAGGAGGTGAGAAGAAAGGTGATGGGAAAGGAGAAGGAGGTGGCGGAAAGGCAGGTGGAATCACAGGAATTGGTGGCTAGGCCTAAAAGGAAAAAAATACTTCTTTTCTGTAATGGTGACTTGAATTGTTACAGTAATAAACTTGTAATGAACTTGTATGAAGAATTATTTATGTTTTATTTTTATTTAATTTGAAAATATTTTTAAACTGTACACACACAGCTAAGTATATACTTTGAACATATTTATGCACAATACCTAAATGTTTTGAACGTATTTTGAAGCACACCTAACCAAAATCCCCATTACTAAAACAAAATATTTAAAATTAAATCGCTTATGAAGCCAAACAAATTGACTGCAATAATTTTACTTTTCAGTGCATGGGTGGGGCATTTGCGCCCTGTTAAATAATTCCCAGATCCGTTTCGACGTCATAGTCCCTAACGGATTTATATTTAATTTATATTTACTGTATATTTCCTGTATTTCCTTTGTGAGGTGCATTGGAAGAAACAGTAAACGAAACGCGTTTGAAATACTTGGTGAAGTGTAACGAAGCGAAGTCGGTTTGACCTGTTGTGAAATGCGGGTTAGTTTTACTTCACTTTATATTTGTTTACCCGTTCGCAGGATTTTTCCCATTTTATCCGCAGAAATGCGGTTTAAATGAGCACTCGAAACAGGTTTAAGACGTCTGACAATATACTCTGTGCTTACAGTCGCCTCGTATTTATTTAACAAAAATTTTTTTTACAACAATTTTTAATGACGGAGCATGACTGCTGTTTAACTTTGTTTGTACTGGACATGGACTGTCAAAATTGGACACTGTGAGAACCGGATGATAATTTTACTGCTGAATTGTACTTTTTTAACTTGTTGGAAAAATAAACATCATTATCATTCATCATAAAAATAAAAATGACAGTATATCTATCTCTTTTTCAAAAAGTTGAGTTTCCATTTGTCATTTTAGTTTGTGACTGACTACCTGTGAACTTTGTAAAAGTCACACACACACAAACACATAAAAGAAAAAGAACTTGCTAACTTTCAATTTTTTTTTAAAGCGTGGATTATTCGTTCGTGGAAACTCAGGTTTCTGCAGTTTGCCGGAATTTACGAGTGGGTGATCGACTAGAAAAAATGGAGCTTACTCTCCTATCGGCTTTCGCAGTTAAAATACTAATCTTCCTTAGCGTGTTCGAAACTGGATTTGGTATAGACCCTGAATTACAAACAGGAGATACAAAAAAATCACGGTATCCAATCGCTTATGGAAATGATTGGACCAAAACAGACTCGACAGTTACGGTATCAACGGCACAAAAACCATTAACACAAAAACAGGTAAGAACCAAATTTGAACCATTGTTACAAAACCATTTGAACCATTGTTACAAAAACAGGTAAGAACCAATTTGAAAACAATAAGAACCAGATACACCATTGTTGCCCAAGCTTGCGAGCTTGCGTAGGTTCGTTCAGGGTCGGACTGGGTGGGATCGGGCCTCTCCGGGAATGTACTGAAGGGGCCTCAGGCAACTACGGGAGGGGGGGAGTGAATACCTGAAGCTTATGTATTTTTAAGAAATCTGCGTGAATTTTAAACTTTTTGCTGCAACTTCGATACAATTTTCATTGGAATTCATTTCAGATATTTTTTTTAATGTTTCTTTGAAACAAGGGTCTCTTGAAGTAGCGGGGGTGGGAAGGGGGTTCCGGAGAAGAGCCGTGTAAGCTAGCGTATTTTAATGAAATTAGCCATAATTTGGAACGTTGTCTGTAACTTAGAGACACAATTTTTATGTGGAAATTCGTCACAAATAATAAAAATAAAAAATGTTTACTTGAAACAAGAGCCACCTGTAATGTGGGGGGGGGGGCATGAAAGCTATCTGCTTTTAAAGAATTCAGCCTGAATTTGAAACATTTTCCTGCAACTAAGAGGTATAATTTTCATACGAAGTCATTTCAAATATTAAAAAAAATTTTTAACAAGGGCCTCCTGTAGTGAGGGCCATCCCGGGGATCCCCGGGTTCTCGGGAGTCCCGCAAATAACTTTTTTTTACACGGACTGCCGGATCCCAGGCGTCTTTTGGATCTCGGACGTCAATCGGATCGTGTAACCTTACTCCCAGAATTTTTCTGCCGTCACACCAGCTGGCTAATCAAACCTGATCGAAAACGGAACCGATTCAAGTGAGTCGCAACCAGTATTCAGAGCTAATTCGCACATTTTTTAACAATTAATCGACTTTATCGTCATATTTAATATTTCGGTCGATTGTTCATAGTTGTTAATATGTTTTTGAAACGATTAATCAACTTTATCATAATATTTCGGTCGATTGTTCATTGTTGTTAGCACGTTTTTGAACAATTTCAGATCAACTATTCATTTGAACGAGCGTTCACAGTAAGATGAACTGAAGACGTTTCTCCGGCTTTTTCCATTACGGTAAGTAGGCAACCCCGTGTAGGCTCCCTATATGATAGTGCTAATATTGTTAAGGAGGCGGAAGTTCCCCCAGCTTGCTTCTTCCCCTCCCTCCCCCCCCCCCCACCCATTGGTGCACTACCGATACCGAACCACACATTGCGGGAGTGAAATACCCTGCGGGAGTGAAATACCCAAATTACTTAAACTACCCTGGAAATTATTTAGTCCTGGACCTGGGGTGGGATTGGGTGGGGTGGGGGGAGGGGGGCGAGGTACCCCAATTTGCTTGCCTCTCCTTCAACCCTGGCGTGTCCCTGAACCAAACATACCTACTCAACATCCCAATTTCTCCCCCCCCCCCCCTAAAAAAAAATTCTTGCGTACTGCACCACAGTTATTCTGGTCATACCAAGAAGTTGCACTGTGAAATTTCCTCTGAAAGGGAATTACAGTGGTACAGTACTTTGTTTTTTTTGGGGGGGAGAGAAATTGGGATGTTGGATAGGTATGTTTGGTTCAGGGACACCCCAGGGCTTTAGGGGAGACAAGCAAACTGTGGCGCCTCTTCTTCCCCCCCCCCTCCAAGATCAGCTCTGGGACTAAATAATTTCTAGGGTAGTTTAAATAATTTGGGTATTTCATTCCCGCAAGGTAAGGTTATGTATGGGTCGGTGGTGCACCAATGGGGAGGGGTGGGGGGGAGGGACAATCATGCTGTGGTAACTGTCCCTTCCTTAACAGAAGAGCACTATCATACAGGGAGCCCAGACGGGGTTGCGTACTTACCGTAATGCAGAAAGCCGGAGAAACGTCTTCAAGTTCATTTACCGTGAACGCTCGGCCTCGTTCAAATGAGTAGTTGATCTGACATTGTGCAAAAACATGTTAACTATGAAAAATCGAGCGAAATATTAAATATTACGACAAAGTCGATTAAGTTTTCAAAAATGTGCGAATTAGTTCTGAATACTTGTTTGCTATTCACTTGGGCTCACTTGAATCGGCGCCGTTTTCCGCCATGTTTGATCTAGAACGATTTGCCAGCCGGTGTGATGGCAGAGAATGACGCCAGAGATCCTAAAGACATCTGGGATCCGGTAGTAAAAAAACATTTATTTGCGGGCGGCCCAATCCGACACTGGGTTCAATACGTGACTGTGAAACTGCCTTCTACCTAAAAACAAACAAAGAACGACCTGGGTTTTCCTCTTGTATTTCTACAGCTAAATTGTCCCTCTCACCGTCGAAGGGCAGGTAACCCAGTTTGGGTTCGTGTGCCCCAAAACCAAACATAAGCAACAGCAAATTAGAACGACCAATGTATTCCCGTCATACACTTTAATTCATTTAAATTTTCGAAACACGTAGTAACTTTGTCAAGGAACTTACGAAATACAAGACAATAACATTAAAGGTGCACTCTGCCTGCCTTATAACAGCCAAGCGCAGATCGCCATCCGCTCATGTTACCATCGCACCGTCTCGCGAGTCTCGGCTTAGCAATACAACGCAGCTACTATCTCAGTTGGCCTTGGGCGTAGTAGATAAAACAGCATGAACGCTAAAATTGTGTCGTCAAAAACCAGAAAGATTTTCGTATTTTAAAATCACACTTCATACATTTTTAGGGTAGTATTTTATAATTTTTCTTCGACGATCTATTGGCATAAATAATTTTAATTTTTACCGCATTAGTCTTTTAGATTTTTTATCTCATGGTAATTATTATCAAACAGTTAAAAATTAGTGTATGCACGAACACAGATGAAACTTCCTGGTTATTGTAAGCGCGCAAAGGCTCATGTAAATTAAATTAGATTCCCAATATTCAACAGAAAATCTCCCAGACACCACATTTTAAAACGGATTTTTAGCAAGGGATTGGCTAACGGTAAGTAAATAGACGTTTGCGGCCGTATTGATGTGGAGGATCGAGAAAAATGGCGGAGGGGAGCAATATACCTTTAATATTAAACTGAAACACGAATAAGGACAATTCCAAACGTACCAGATTTGTTTTCCTACTTTACTGAAATAGTGTCATCATACAACATAGCCGGGTACAACTGCCAGTAAGAAATAAAATTAGATTATAAACAAAGAAGAGAAAAAGAGGTTGGTGAAGAGAAGTTAATAGGCAGTTGCATAATGTGACGTCTTCAGGGCTACTACTGTAGGGTGTAACAAAACTTAAATTTTTCTGTGGACCATTCGGTCGGTTATCTTGGACAGACTTCCCATGAATCATTTCGGTCGGCCAGGGGGTTCCGACATGACTAGTCATAAAGGCCTGTCTGTCTCTTAACATACCATGCCTATAAAACTACCAAAAGGGGTGATATCATACAAAAACTTCATAAGGGTAAAGGGACCCATCAAGTTTTCGCCATAGAAAGTAGTGAAATCAGAGCCAAAATGGCTGCCACCAAGTTTTCCGTCCCAACCCTGATCACTTAAGCCGCCCGCGCACTGAGCGACTTGGCTGCGCGGCCAGGTCGCTGCAGCCAATGAGAATGCTTACCTTTATGTAAAACCACGCTCTAATCATTTTCATTGGCTGCAGTAACCTGGCCGCGCGGTCAAGTCGCTCAGTGTGCGGGCTTCCTTAATCTTAACTGACACCTCGGTGATTGTCAGTTAAGCTTGAGTGATCCCGGTTCGGACCACAAACTTGGTGGCAGCCATTTTGGTTCTGATATCACTACTTTCTATGGCGAAAACTTGATGGATCCCTTTTCCCTTCTGGGGTTTTTGTATGATGCTTTCTAACAATATGTTAAAAATGCCGTCATGACCGTTTTCTGGAATTTCCACAAATCCGTATTTAAAGAGCTCTTAAAATTCTTTAATTACAGGAAAAACTCGGACAGTGTTTTACCAAACCCAACGACAAGGTAAGAATTCAGCTCAATCCAATACTCACAACGATATTTAAATACAAAAACACTACAGAACCAAAGCTTGGCGAGCTCAGCTTTTTTGTTGTTGTTGCTTTTAGTGGTGTAGCAGCGGCAGCAGTTTGCTAAATGCGTAAAACACGCATACGTTACTATGCTACCGCTGCATAGACGACCAAAAAGAAACAGAACTGTGGCAGAGTAGTTCACAGCCACCTACCATCCATGCTGCAAAAAATTGGCCGATGCTCTCCAGGCTATCGTAATCATTCACAACGCTGACAAAACGTTATTTTTAAGGTTTTATTGGCAATCTAAATTGATGAGAATTAAAGCACTTAATTACTTTGCTTTAAATATTTACTTCACCTTCAAATACCTTGCCTTGCTTTATCTGCTTGCAAGGTTTGTGGATTCAGTTTAAACCCCTTTAACCGACCATGTTTGTAGCGCATGATCAAATGTTTTTTGTTGGAAACGGCCACAGTGTTTCTGTAACCGAGCTAGCACCTATTTTGTTGCTGCGTGAACGTATCTACACTACACCAAACGAGGAAAGTGACGCATCCAACACATCCGTAATACCAATTGCAGCTAAATTGTAGCGATAATCAGCTAATTGCTTTATCACTGTAACGAAAAGAAACGTACGGCTGTTTAGTTGGTTGAATTTCTATTAGTTTTTCTGAAGGTGCGTGTGCTTTTAGGTGTTGTGTTCCGTGTTAACTCTTTATGCGTATTAATCTTGGTTCAATTGCCTGAATATTTTAATTGGATTAATTCAGATTATTTCAGAACAATAAATTCTTATTGATATCTCTCAAGATTTGATGGCTAATTAATTCAGACGTTTGAGAGTCGAAAACCCTGAAACCTTACCATACTTTACGAAATTAATTTCACCCACATTTTTCGAAACCAATGTCGTATTTAACCCAGAGAAACTCGCCTCTGTTGGAGACACTTTGGTGCCTCCAAAACTCAGTTAATTCAAGAGAACGTTCCAAAAAGTTAAATTACATTAACGCTACTGTCAGGTTTGTGGAGACATCAAGTTTACAACCAGTGAGGTGATAGGCCTGTTGAGGAGTAGGCATGAGGTTTAAAGGGACACAAATCCTTCCGGTATGTCGTGCGACCTGCTGAGAATAACGTTTGAAACATTTACCGAGGTTATAGTTAATGTCGCAAAATCATCTCGCACGAAAGAAAAAACAAGAAAATGAATGTGTTGGCAACATTTCCATACGTTTGAATTAATGTCGAAAAAACTGAGTCATACAGGAAAGGCAACATGGATGCATGTACCTTTAAAAGTCTTTTCACATCTGAGCTGAATACAAAAAACCAACTATCTAGTCCACTCGGTTCGCACTAACAGACGACGTTTGGAGGGTGCCACCAAGCATAGGGCAAAACTAAATCCCAGAGCAGAAAGTAAATTTTGTGAGGATTCCCCAGGAAACCCAAACAACGTGAGCAACTAGCCTACAGAGATAATTTAATTTAATTTTCGGAAAAAAATCGCAACAGGTCGAGGATGGGCCAGCAAGACCATTGATACCAAGCCTCATAATTAAAAAAAAACGTCATGTACAGCTGACATATTTTGTCAAAAATTATATCTGTTATAGTCTCATTTTTTAAAATATTAAGGGATGGAGCTGTAACTACCTCTACTGGAAGCCTGTTCCAAATTTTCAATACACGATTTGAGAAAAAAAACTTTCTACAATCTCTTGAAAATGGGAGCATCGATTATTTGAGAGGGTGACCCCTGGTATTTAAGGACGCGAATTTAAAGATAAAAGTGCCCATAGTTAACCTCATACTGGTCATGCAGTAAGGAGTACGTTAAGGCACACTTCAGTGTACGTAATTCCAGTGTGTCTGCGCTCAAGACTTCTTACAATGAGTGGTCGGCTACCAGCCCCGGATCGAATAACACAATCGTTTAAAAAGAAAAAAAAGTCATGTGATAATGCGTAAAAGTTTTAATCAACATGGCTGATTTACAGTAAATTTACTGTAAACAAAATTACTGTGAAATTTTCTCTGATTTACTGTAAAATGTACTGTATATTTATGGTAAAAAACTGAGAAAGGCAAAACGGTCGAAATTCTTTGTGGATCCAGGGAAGAAACCAAATCCAGATGCTGTTTGACAAGCCCAACAAACCAACACCCCACAATGACATGTGTTGATGCTGATTTTAATTTTCGGACCATTTATTTTGGTCCTGGTTCACAAAGCTGAAAACACAAAAATGCAGAGCCAGCTGCCACAAAACCTCAAACTCTTGCCACCATGATGGAATCCCTGTTTGTTGACTGTAATGTGAGAAGTGGGGACTGCTGTTAAACAGTAATAGCGTAAATAAGGGCGGAGCCCCTCCCCCCTCCCAAAAAAAAAACGAGCCGATGAAGCGTAAAAATCTTTGGAAAAATCTATTTATTCGCTATTTTCTTCAACACTTTTTTTTATGAAACCGTTTACGTAAAGCAAGATACATAATCGTGCAATCAAAATAATGTGGTCAGACGTTTTCTATCAGGGGGGCGTAATGAGGTCGTAAACGGAGGGCATAAAATTTGCCCCTGAAAAAATAAAAATATTTGGTTACGCCGCCATTTGACAGTAAAAAAAAAAAAAAACAGTCGCATAAACGAAATAACTGAAACCCGGGGTACGCGCGGCATTGTTAATCGTGCTGCAGACTTCACATTTAAACGTGTAATATCCCGTGTGCTTACGTGCATGCATTCAAGCATTAGGCCAAACTGTCTTCAACAGTTGCGCGTTGCACTGAATTGGGTTGGTGATTATGGAAGGAACTATGAAAAGTAACTCAAAGAAATATTAAAACCAATTTTTGAGTAAATTTTTACTTCCATCAGAGATGATGACACTCGTTCAGCACAGGGTCTTATTTTTTTTGTTGGGGGGGGGGGAGGAGGTGAGATACTGCATGGGCCCTCAAACACAGTCCGGGGCCTTCAAACAGTAGTTAGCATAAAGAAAAAGGCGGAAATACCAAATAAAGGTAGGCTAATATCGTTTTGTTGAAAGGGGGGGGGGGGGTCGAGGCTTAATGGTGCGTCGACCACTAGGTCATTCTTATGGTTTAGCTCGGGCCCCCAGAAATGTAGTTGCGGCCCTGATAGAACGAAGCAAGCAGTCGTTTACCCTTTACTTGTGATTTCTTCTTTATTCCCTCATAGAACACTTTTCTGAACTGATCAGAAAGGTGACGTGAAAAACATTGTTCTGGGTCTTTTGTGTTTTCGTTGGACCTGTTCTGGAGTACACGTTCCCATTTTGGTCTCCCCATCTAGCTAAAGACATTGATCACGTCGAGTCTGGACAGCGTTCATTTACAAAACGGTTGCTGGCCTTGTTCCGTTTGAGTTACAGTTAATACCTGGAAGTCTTAGGGGCCGACACACTTGAGGATCAAGAGTGATTTGGCCATTACATGCTCCATATTGCATGATCAATATGATGTAAACGATGGTCGTTTCTTTTCTGTCCGTGGTGGTGGAATCACCAGGGAACATCCACTTAACTTGTGGCACTCCCGTTTTCACGTCACTGGAGAAAGATCTTTTTCGCGCTCCGCGTGGTAAATGTTTGGAAAAATTTACCGACAGAGGTTGTTACAGCACCATCCCTTGCTATCTTCAAAAAGAAAATAGCTCACCAGAAATCAGGAAGTGTTCCAGGAAGGAAAATTGACTGTCGCATTCAACCGAAAACTAGGAAACAACCACGGGTGAAACAAAACCCCAGGATTTCATGTGTCAACCACACTTTTCGTTCACTAAAAAGGAAAGGAGGGGGAGGAGGGAGACGTGATATGGACTCATCCAAAATACGACAAAAATCTAATTTTTTTGCTTTTTTGGCATATAAAATTTTTGCCTGTACTTTATTTCCGTTGTGTTTTTTTTTAACCTTTCTCAAATTACTAATAACAGAGATGCTACCTAAACCCGTTGCATCCGTATTTATTCTTGCGTGAATTTGATTTTTAATTGAGCAAACAAACAAGTACAAACACGCAGAAAAACGAACTATTTTGTAATGGTATAGGTTTTTTTTTTTTACTCCTAGTTACGAGACATAGTCAGAAAGTGCAAATGTGCTGTATACGAAGGCCAGGCTTTGCAAGATAAAGCAAAAGAAGTTTTTGCAGAACAGCAAAACTTATTTCAAAAAGCCTTTGGTAAAAAAAGAAGATCGATGCCGTTTAAAAGCGGATACGGGTCAAACCTTCGAGGAAGACGGGACGATGACAGCAAAAAATGCTCTCCTCCAACAGTCGTATTGCCTGTAAGTATTTCGGGTTCTTGTTGGGTTTTATTCCAAGTTAAGTTCATGATAATATCCAGTAAAAAGTTATTAAAGTCCGTTGGAAATAACTCACCAGCGATTATCGTACACTCGTACCGTAAGCCTCCTTGTACCACAGGGGTTTGTCATCCATTGCTTGCGATCGCATCGATGCTCAGCACATAAAGGGGTGAAACCAGCCAGAAGTTAGATCGTAGAAAAATCGGGTTTTTTTTTTCATAATCACTATTATAATCACTGGAACTCGCGCTGAACCTCTGATTGTTAGCATGTTTCACGTTCTAAGTCATTATTTGCACCACAGGTTGTCCAGAGCGATCTGAGAAGCTTGTCAGTTTTTGCTATCCCAGTCAACTTCCGGTAACGACCGTGGCGTTTGCCTCGATGCTAAAACGCTTCTCACGTCGCTCTGAACAGCGTACGAGTACAAATAATGACTTCGAACGTGTAGTGAGGCAAGTTAACAATAAAGACGTGCAGCGCGAGTTCCATTGATGATAATGGCGCGTAAGCGTCAAATTTAATGACGCACAATTGTTGTACGATATGACTTCTGGGGGTTCACCCCTTTCACTGTATTTGTAGACTCTGTAGCCATGCGACGCGCGAGTAAGTAATTTCTATTCTATTTTATTCTAAGTGCATAAAAGCGGCCATTACCAGCTTTCAGAGCACCTGGGGCACTTGGACAATAACCCGTAGGAATAACATTAGGACGGAAACAAAAACAAATTCTAGCAAAAAAGTCACCTTATTTTTTGGTTTAGGTAAAGTACACAAAAAACTGAAACTACCTTGTAGATGCCTTGGGTAGAACACTCCCTGTGTGGTTCAAGCATGTTTATAATTTGGGTGAAAACTGCATGGATTTTCGATGCAATGTAAATGAAATTAATTTTTTTTTAATCAAGGACGCACGCTTTCAAAAATTTTGCTTGCTATGTGAAAGATAATGCATTAAGCTTGCGAATAATAAAAAAATGGTCTTGATTGAACAAACGTAGCTGGTTCCACGTCATTTTGAAAACTTTTTATTTCATAATTGAGATTTAGTCCTTACTGGTTTGAAGGCAAAGCTATTCGCTTGCTCTTGCAGAGAAGCTATGGATTAGGCAAGGTGTCCTGGTATTGTTACTATACTGCATTTCTAGTGATTTATTTTCGCTAAACCCTTTAGTTTCCACAAAATTGAAAAAAAATTAACAAATTCGGTATTTTGGAGTGGTGTCAACGACAACAGTCGGACCGTTTGGTCTCCATAGGATCGAACCAATTAACTAATTTTAAACTTTTACAGCTTAAAGGCTGGTTGTCCCGAATAAAAGTCTGCAAAATCCAATGCTGTCTAGCACTTCCTACCACTATCTAGCGCTTGCTTGTAGCAGGCACAGCAATACCCAAAGAAACAAACTAGCCATTGTTGAAACAAGAATTGTTGAAATTTGGCAGAAATTTCACGAGAAGGGAATTTTGATGCCTGAAATGCATCAGTTCGAAGATGAAATTTCTACCTTAGATATTTTCGGAGAATTTCGGGTTTTCCGTTGGGTGACTTAAAGGGGGATTGTCACCACATGACAAACTGCAGCATCTATAGCTATTTGTTGATATCTAGTTCTGTCTAGCCCTTACTTCCAACAAACGAAGGAACACACAAATAAATTTCTTTTTACCCAACAAACAAGCCACATGCCTCCTTAATTGTTGAATGTAAACTTGGTGCGCCCACATGCCCCAGGAACCAAGTGGTAAAGTCAAGCCTAATGACCACGGACGCTTATTTCTATTTATCGACCGTTTGGAAACGCAGATTTTGAACCGCTAGATGAGCGCTATCTAGTGACAATGATATCGTTTACCTTGACCGCTTGGTCCCTGATGCACGAGGACGCACCAACTTTCCATTCAATAATTAAGGAGCAGTTTTGTTGTGTAAAAAGAAACTTCTTTGCACATACCTTCACTTGTTGAAATCAAGTGCTACACGGAACTAAATAATAGTAGACGGCGCTAGATGCTGCATCCTGTCATTTGGTGAATAGGCACCTTTAAGTGAATTTTAGTATCAGCAGTAAGGCAGCCGATCTGTAAGGCTAGCGGCCCTGAATACTACATGAACGGCCCAAAGCCGTTTGCCGTTGTGTACCTTGCAAGTTCGACGCATTCCCAGACGAAGCCTTGGTTTTAGAAGGAGAGAGAGACAATTTTGCTAGGTGTTTCAAATAGGAATTTCCGAAGATTTTTACACGCCACAATTGACATGAGTACGAGGCATTACAGGGCCATTCTTTTCCAGAAATTCGGTTAAACATGAATCCGGGACCTATATACGGCATATGAAACAGTCGTGCTAACCATCAGTCCAGCTTACCCCATGGCAATAATATAAGTTTAAAAAAAAACACTTAAACGTATAAAATACGAATGTAAGCATTAAAAAACTTAACGCTCTAAAGGAACATACATAAGAAAAAGACGTATACCATCAGCGTCGCACTCATACGTGTAAAAGAATCTCCAGAGTCCCAAAAAAACAAACTTGGGCTCTTTTACACGTGTTAGTGAGATACTGACGGCTTACATGTCTTTTTTCTTGTATCTGTTTCTTTAGAGCATAACATTTTTTAATGCTTACAAAGCTGGAGCATCCGTTACACGTGTAGGCTAGTTCTATACTGACAGGTTAATGTCTTTTTTTTTTTGTAACTACTCCTTTACAACATTAAGTTTTTTAAGGCTGCATCCGTATTTTTTACCCTTCAGCGTTATTTTTTAATTCTAACATCTGTAACTTTTTTTTCTTGGCGATATTTCAGGTAAACTAAATGGCTAGAATTTTAATATGAGATAATCCTATATTACAATACTATAATTGATATGAATGCTTTTTCAGATACATAGGTCTCAATAATATAGCGTTTAAACGTCCCTGGTCCTTGTTCATACCTAAGTTTTCAGCTATAAAAGTTCAAAATCGGTTCACTGTGTCGATATCGAAGTACAATAAAATTTTCCCAACAAGAAGAACAATCAAAACTAGAATATTGTAGTCACATTAAATAGCGTTCAAAAAGAACTCGGCCTTTTTCATACCTCTGTTTTAAGCTATAAAAGTTTAGAATCGGTTCATTGGTTTGATATCTAGGTGAAAGCAAATTTTCCCCAACACGAAGAAGAAGCACAACAAAATTGTAGTCATATTAAAGGGATATACCTCTCAGCGCCATTTTTCTTGATCCTTCACATAAAGTACGGCCCCAAAGGTCTATTTACTTGCCGTTAGTCAATCCCTTGTTAAAAATCCGTTTTAAAATGTGGCGTCTAGGAGATTTTGTGTTGAATATTGGAGAATCTTTTCACTGTATCCTACACGTATATAATACTTTGCGCGCGTACAATGACCTTGAAGTTTTATCTGTGTATGCGCAGTACTAATTTTAATCGTTTGCTAATAATTACAATGAGATCAAAAACCTAAAAGACTAATGCAGTAAAAATTAAAATTAATTATTCCAATAGATCGCCAAAGCAAAATTATAAGACATTAGTCTAGAAAATTATAAATTGTGATTTTAAAATACGAGAATCATTCCGGTTTGTGACGAAACAATTAATGCGTTCACGCTGGCTTGTCTATTAGGCGCAATGCCAACTGAGACAGTAGCTCCATTCTTAGCTGTGAGGAACGACGCTACGTCTCAGATGACCTTGGCTATAGTAAAATCGCGGATGCGATCGGCGCGTCGCAGTGAAAAGGCCGGCGGAAGGTTATAAGGCAGGCCGGGTGTACCTTTAAAATAGCGCTCAAACGGCCTTGTTCAAACCCAAGTTTAAGCTACGAAAATTGAAATCGGTTCATTTTTTGGTCTCTAGATGAGAGCAAAATTCTCCCAAAGAGAAGAACGACAAAGGGAATATTGTAGTCACATTAAAAATAGCGTTCAAAAGGCCCGTGTCCTTATTAATACCTACTTTTTAAGCTATAAAAATTGAAAATCGGTTCATTGGTTCGATCACTAGGTGAGAACACAATTTACCCAACAATAAGAAGAACAACAAGAATATTGTAGTCACATTAAAATAGTGTTCTAAAGGCCCTTTGCCTTGGTAATACCTACAGTTTACGGTGTAAAGTTGAAAATCGGTTCATTGGTTCAATCTCCAGAGAGGGCAAAGAGTTCTAACAACAACAAGAAATGGCCATGCTGTAGAGGTCAAACGGTTCGATTGTTGTCTTTAAAATTTGTAATGCAGTGAAATACTTATGAAACAACCCCAATTACGGAATTTCGTTGGTTTATGCCAATTCTGGGGTTAACTATGGAGTTTGAAAGTTTGACGTTTAACATGGAATTTCATACTGACCCCGAACCTTGCTGCCTATTAATAAATTTTATTCAGATCGTATCCCGAAATCCTTTAAATAAATTTGTGTAGGTACATTTGGTATCGCTTTTCATCTCGACAGACACAGAAAACGAATTAACACAAATTACAGCAAAATGATTTTTAAATGGCAGTGTAAAAAGGAATTAATTGCACTCATACGTAACACACTAATAATAAAAATAACAAAGTTAACAAAAGGAACAAGAACAAGATAACATATTAATACTTTGTCATTGTTTGATAATAGGTAACCAATCTATTTATTATTCAGTACGCAATTTGTAATGGGATTCTTTGCAATTCTTCTACTTGGCAAATTTGTTAGTTTGACTGGCAACCAATTGTAAATATAGTTGGTATATAATGGCCTTTAATCCGTAAGCATTCTTTATTAAAGATATTTTCAGTCCTAATGTTTTTGTTCGAAGAAAATTTATTTTTTGAGCCTCTTTTAGTCTAAATTTGTTATAATAATTTGTCAAATTTATAACGTAGCCTCTAAAGTTTAGTACATTTAAACTTTTATTATCTTCAAATACACGCGTGGTGGCAGTGCTCTCCAGACGTGCTTGTAAAGATCGGTGTTGCCGCTTTGTTCGTTCTCCTCCTTGTTTCATATTCAGGAATTGCTGTCTAAGTTGGAAATCAAAACACAGATATTAATTTATTACTTATATTTTGATTTCCATCTTACACAGCAATTCCTGAATGTGAAACAAGGAAACGAACAAATCCAACACCGATCTTTACAGACACACCTGGAGAGCGCAGCCACCACGCGCGACATTTGTTGTAGAACTGATAAAAGAAGCGATCGTGTTGTATTATAGCCTCTCTCGCTCGGGCAAGTAATCGTGATCTGTTGAACTCAATTATATGCCAAGTTAGTAAATCATACTATTTAATTTCTGTTGTTAAGGTGGTGACTTGCGTTGGTCGAATGATGATAAAAAAGTGCTTCTGGGATGCCCTGGACGTGGTAAGTATTTGAATTTGGTAAAGAATTTCGAAGACCATAGAAACAAGTCGTAATATGTTAGCCGAAGAATAAATATTATTTAAAAATGACACTCATGTGGTGTTTTTAAATTTCAGTTAGATCGTAGATCCGTTAATTATGACAAATTCAAGGAACTGTTTGAATTCTTCGCTATAGAACCAAAGGTAACATTTAAATTCCTCTTAGTCCATGTATTCGTATATGTTTTTGTATTTGAATTTGTTTGTGTTACAATCTCCAACCGCATTTAGTCCATTTATGTGGGAAAGGTGTTGTAAAAAAGGGGAACCATGTCGTTTACAAGTGCTAATGTATCTCTGGACGAATAAGGACTACCTTACCAAGAAATTCATTATGTGTGAATTGAGAACATTTCCGCAATTTTTTTTCGTTTTTTTTTTTGCACAACCGGAGTCCCCTCTCTACTAAAGGGGCAATTGTGGTGCGGTATCCCCGCATTCCTGGGCAGTGCCGGAGCAAAAGGGGATGAAAGGAGAAAGGGCGCCGAAAATGCTGTCCCCTTCCAAAAAAAAAAAGTGAAAAAAGTTGAACTTTAATACATGCTCTTTTGGCGAAGCCTAGCCTAAATACAAGGCCTTGAAAATAAATTTGTGAGTTGCAGTAGTAGTTTATGATAGAGGTACCCTCCGACTGGCAAGAAAACTCACAAGAACATGAATTTGGCAACAAATACTTAATTTTCGGCCCGGTATTTGGGACTTCTTCACAATGAAAATGTTAAACCACTAAAAAAGATGGGAGCCGCCAAAAATGTTGGACTTCACACAGCCACCTTGTTAGAAAATCATCCTTTATGGCGCTATGTGAAGTCCAAAATTTGTGGCAGCTCCACATTTTTTGACGTTTTAACACTTGGTTGTGAACAACGCCGAAAATTAAATATTTGCTGCCAAATTCATATGCTTGTTTAGTTTTCTTACCAGTCAGAATCACCTGTGTCATAAACAAAATAAAATTGTAATCCCTCAAATGTGCAAGTATTTTTGTCTCATGCCTACCTACATGTCAGATTCGTGTGTTTTCTGTGCGTTGGCATTATCTCTGTGCCACCGTGATGGGTTCATTTTTGGGTAGATTTAGGAAGAGGCCTATAGGACGGGGAGGTTGCAATCCGCTGTAGCGATAAAGCATTTTGCTGTTCCCGGGAGGGCCAATCCGACACTGTTTCAAAAGATTCCGTATAAAGTGGATTCATTTTTGCAGTACGAAAATTCACCGAGTGGGTCTCTGTTCCCGTCATGCACTGGATCACAGACTTGACTCATTGTCACTCCCCTTACGGAGCTTTATACACTCATACTTATATCAAATATGTATTTTTCATAGGTGAAACAAGGTATACACAATGCTGTAGACAATTGTGTTAAAACCAAAACAGGTGCGACACTGACTGTTACACTACCAGCTGTTCTTAAGAAGATAATCGAAATATTACTACCAGAACAGGTGAGTATTACGAGAATTTCAAATGGTCACATTCGTGTTTTCGTAACTTTCTATTCTCTTCATTTGGAGAACAAACAAAAAAAAAACAAAAAAAACCGACTCAACGCAACACATAACTAGCCTATTTCATGCTTTCAGGACATTGTCATATGCATGTGTATAGAAGAAGCCATGTCAGAGGTAAGTATACATTCAGTAACAGACCGCGGTAAAAAAAAAAAAAAGTGCAAGAATCAAGAACCACGCTAGCGGTCCGCCCGCCAAGTTCAATTGTCAGATTTCATTGCAAGAAAGTCATTAGCCAACTCCACAATAATGGGAGCGAAACGAAGCCGAAGGACATACGGGCTCAGTTTATGCATTCACTCCAATGCAACCATAGTATCCGCTTATCGCAGGTGTGTGAAATTGGGAAGGTTGATTTCGTTAAGTTTAGGATAAAGATATGAAACACGGTGAGCTTCCAGCATATTGTAATTTGCTTGGGAAAAGCAGTCCACCAAAGTCTGTAACATAAAAGTCTTTTTTTTTTTTAATATCCATGCATCAGCCGGCTTCACAGCCATTTTTTTTTAGTGGAGAACAATACAACTCCATTTCTTTTTCAGGCAGTCGTGACTAGTATTGTTGATATTGTTTAGCTTTTGCCATTGTTGTGCTTATGCTGCTGAGAGTGAGTGTTGCCCCAGCATATTTTGACGTTAGATACCATGAGGGACCTAAAGGAGAATCGTAGTGTCTAAGGCTCGAGTGTCCAGTGCCCTATTTTCCATCTCATTGTTGGTCGTCACCCCATGCGGACAGTTACAGAATGAGTGATCCAGTGATCTGCCCTTTTCGTGTTTAACGGTGCGTAAGTTTTTTTATATTAATATTAATAACAATAATAACTAATTGTCCCCCGGCGTAACATACGCTAGTCTAGCGGATTCCCGCTGATTCAACTCGGCCGTAATAGTCAGCATTATTGAAGTAATAGTGTTTGTTTCTAATTGTTAGAGCGCATATCCGTTCTCATTGTCGGCCGCTCGCCCTTTTTCTTTGCTACCGTGGCAAGAATGAGCCCGCTCGCCTTCTTGCTGATCGTTGAAGCTTCGTTTGTTAATCCTCCTAATAATGCTTCATGAAGTTTGCTCACAATATTTAAGTCTGCAACTGAGCTAAGTTTGCTCCTAAGCGAAATAATTAGATAATTAGATAATTTATTCTCAATATAAGAGAAAAGGGCTCCATAAGGTACCAATTACATAACTCCCAGTTAAAAAAGTTGGGCATATGGTTTCTAAAATAGGCAATTGTCATGAAAATAGGCTTTACAACCTTAGATTAGCAATGGTAAAACGCACTGGTTCCAAAGTCCACCTTAAAGGCCGGTTGCCACCAAATTAGCATTGCAGCATCTAGGCCTATCGAGTTCTCTCTCGCAGGAAGCAAAGGAATGCACAAAGCAAAACTTTTAAACACAACAAACAAGCCACGTGACTCCTTAATTATTGAGGAAAAATTTGGTACTCCCTCGTGCACCTGGAAACAAGCTATAAAGATTAACGATACTAATGTCATTACATGATGGCGCCACGGAAAAAGACTACAGAAAATCCCCTGGCGCCATCTAGTGACAATAATATCATTAATATTTACAGGTTGTTTCCAGGTGCACGAGGGCGTACCAGCTTTTTACTCAATAATTAAGGAGTCACGGGGCTTGTTTGTTGCGTTTATAAGTTTTGCTGTATGCATTCCTTTGCTTCCTGCGAGAAAGAACTCGATAGGCCTACATGCTGCAATGCTAATTTGGTGGCAACCGGCCTTTACGCCCACGTCGAAATGAATCAACGGTCGGGGAGTCCACCAATGTCTGTGACAAAGGTGTTCCAAACCCTACCTGCCCTTAGCAAAAAATTGTGACCAGTGCCTACAATTTGGTTGGCATGTTTTCAGTCATATCGCCATGTGCGTCCTAGAGTACGACTAGACCACCATTAATAAGTAGTGGGACCTCACCCTGGTATCGTAGTTTGCGTGAATTTATAACACGTACAAAGGTCACCAACACATCTAAGATAAAGAATTTTTTCCCTGACGAAACGATTTTCCAAGTCGCTTCTGAACTCTCATATTGACTGTTTTCGTTGCGAGCCGGCAGAGCTAAAACCACCGCCATGCTGGAATTTCAGATGATTTCTAGCTTCTAGCTGCGATAAGGCGAAAGCGAGTAAATGCGCCCTTAAGGTATAAATGCGCCCTTAAGGTATTGAATATATTATTTTTTTTTTGTTTCGCAGCTATGCACCGACATGGGCCAGAATTACTTCAAGCAGATGGCAGACATCTTCAAGACCTATGGGTGACAAAGGCATATTCAACACTCAGCAGTAACAATAACGTTTCATAATGCAGTGGGAGCAGTAAATTAAAAGTACTACGTGTGAGCGTATCACGTCAAATATTTTTGACTTTTATCATTTTCCAAACATTTTCTAATTGTTTAATTTTAAATGCGGTAATAAATAAAAATGTTTACTCCCTTTTAGTACCTGTGGTGTGTTAGCTTCAGTAGCATTCGAGTGTGTGTGTTGAGTGGAGGGGGGGGGGGGAGGAGGCCAGTGACTCCGCCCCGAAACGGTTACCGAGTATTATACCACGGCTGCAATGATTGGTCCGCCGAGATTAGGTAAATCCATCGTGTGCGAAGCACGAGATGGGTTTGCGCACTCGAGGCGGACCAATCGTCGCAGCCATGGTATGATTCTCGGTAACCATGAGTTTCTCACCAAGAACTAATTTACACTACGGTCAAGCTAACTCGTATTTAATTGAAACGTTTTTGTGTTATTTATTTTGTGTTTGTGAAAATTGTTTCAATTAATATGGCAATTAGTATATCGATAGGAATGAAGATCATTCCATTTTATATTGTGGAGGGGGAAGTGGGGGTTAGACGGACGTGTCGTTTGGCTGCTAAGATCGTTTTCGGAGCAGAATGATGTTGGGGAGTGAATAAACTTCGATGTGTGAAGCAGCAAAGATAGGATTCCATGCGGGACATTCCGGCAAGATATATAATTCTTTTTGTAAGTTTGTAGTTTGAGAATTGTTTCAAGAAATATGGTTAATAGGTACATCGGTGTAATTGAAGGCGATTCCAGTTTAGTTTGTGGAGGAGAGTGGCGGGAGGTGGGGGTTAGACGGAGTGAAAAAAATAAGTTATGGGCCAGATACGTGTGAGGGATAGGATTTCATTCGAGACCTTCCGGCAAGTTTAAGTAATTCGTTTTGCACGTTTTATTGCGTTATGCCGTATTTGGTCGTTGGTGGTGCGCGTTCCCGGTCACGTGAACCGGAAGTGTCAAAAGTGTTGGTTATCGGTAAAAGTGTGGGGTAACTTGATAACCCACACTTTTTGCGATGACGCACATTTATGGTCACGGTTAACGGGTTTAATCTATTGAAATTCAGCATGGCGTTGAGTTAGCTTGATGACACAGCCGTGGTATAAGTATTTAAAAGGTATATATGCAATACTTGGAAAAGTTCTAAAAACTGACTTTTGAAAGTTTCGGGGGAACTAAAACTGATTAAAATGAGTTGTCATGCGGCTCCGAACGTACCCTCAACCTTCCGACCCCCCCCCCCCCCCCAAGCCGTATTCTCGGACTCCATTTTAAATTCTATATTTTTGCGGCTCCGCCTTCCCTACCACCACTTGTTAGCATTACTTGGCAACCGTTTATTCGGATTCTTACATATCTGTTGTTTTCGTATACCTGATGGTAATTGGAAAGAGAACCCTAGCAAAGTCCCAGCCCTGCCTGACTTAAAATTCTCCTGAGACAACCACTTTTTATCTTCCCTTAGGGGTATTCATGGAGTTTAACTGAACCATGCAAAATCACTCAATTTTGGTGGTTACCGACGCATTTCTTCATCCTCATTCTCATTTCACGTTATAAAAATGGGGGGAAATGTTTTTTTTTCAGTTCTCCAAAAACGTTTTTAGTTCTCAACGTTTTTAAACCGCGTAAAATGGTCGGTCCGGCCGTGTTGAAGCGGCGGCCGTGTTCCGGGATACAGAGTAGCACGAAAAGTTGACTTCGAGAAAGCGGGACGTAATGTTCCAAATTCTGCTGCCTTGCTCGCGTTGCTGGCGCTTCTTCAGTTTCGGGGAAAAGAGTTTGGTTGCGGTTTCTGATGTTATGTTTTTAGCCGCAGCGAGCACGGCAGCACGAGCGAGGTACGTAATTTGGAAAGAAATGAGGAAGAAAAATAATTTCTGTTTCCTTTCATTGCGACGCAAATCAGGTTTGTTTTTTCTGTCTCCTGCGAAGTGGCCGGCGCTTCAACACGGTCACAACTATCGTTTTAAGTGCTTTCAATGTTTTTTTTACACCGTAAAACACATTCCCACCCGGTTTTTTAATGTGATGTAGGAAGAGGATGATGATCGGCGTCGGTTAGTAAAAAGAATTGAGTGATCTGGAGTGGTTCGGTTAAACTCTCATTACCTAGTTTTGATCCAGCTGGTCCAGCAGCAGATAGCAACACAAATTCCGATAAGACTTTATTTTAATGGCAGGGACACTTTGAAGTGAAAATTGTAAAGCGCACCAAGAAAGTTCCATTTTTAAAAACTGCTGCTCGCAGGCAATCAGTTTTATTTTACCTCTGCTGCGTTGAGAAAATAATATTACCGGTAAAATATCTGTAAAGGCAACTTGCGAAATAGATTTCTGCAACACTAATGTCAGTGAATTGGCTTTCTATTCACAGATTATATTTTCCGCTTTGTGCTAACAAAATGGTTGTTACAAGCGGAAAACCTTAAGATCATCTTGTGGCATTGGTATCTTCAGCACTAAACTTAACGTGTAAGCTTCAGTTTACCTGCTTTGATAGGTAAAAATACTAGACCATATGCTGCGTGCACACATCAATGCTACCAGCCTAAGTTCGGAATCCTAACGAACTTTGTAAGAAATCAGTTTCTTTGGCACAAAAGCCTTCACCACTTGGCTTTACAGGGACATGTCCTATTCTTTACGCTTTGTTGACAAACGCTTACTGCTAACCATTAGTCCTAAAATCCATGCTTAAGGATGTTTTGTGAAATAGTTTTCTTCAGCACTAAGATTTTTGCTCAAACATCACTACTTTGCTTTATAGGTACAAATACTATTCTATACGGCGTTTGGACACTTGATGACTATACCACCAGAAATGCTTAAGGATAGCTTGTAAATCGGTTTCTTCACCACTGTCAGCTCAAACGTCACCACTTTGCTTTCGTTTTGATGGAAACGATCCATCCAACACCAAAAGTGCGTACAACGGACTTCAGCAAGCAAAACAACATTATTAGCCAGCGACAATTTTTTTTACACAACTGTGTTTCAGCAGGCCAATTTTTACAACGGTGCATCCAGTGATTTGAGTCACAGGATGCGCTGATTGAGAGAACGAAGCGAACGAAATTCAGCGTTTGTTAGCCAGCGTGGCAAAAATGGATTGAAGAAACTTAATTCGGTAAAACATGGACATACACATGAGCAACCAAACCGAACTGACGTCCAAACGGTGCTTGGAAGACCAGCCGTGCTACACACGGGCTTCCTCTAGTCTATATAATAAGATCGTTGAAACCAAGACTACTTTTAAGTAAGTAAATTAAGTATCTAACAATCACTTTAATCGCTTTTCGTTCTTCATACACTTGTTATGTCTTTGCTACGGTGCCAAACAATTTTTGGTACACGTGCTATGGATTACTAACTTTCGTCGAAACCGTTGAGTGTTGATGGGTAAAAAAATAGAATCCGCATTTCAGCTAAACAGATATAATTTTAAATCAAACTAAGCTACGTTGTTAAGTTCGAGTGTCCTCGAAATTGGCAGCTAGAAACGATAGAATTGCTTATTTATTTCATAGATGCCGGCTTTCATAGCTGAATTTAATCGTTTCAAAATGCGGAGCAACAATCCCAACGGAGCATGATGCTTATCATTGCTACCTGCAAAGTGGCCAGCAACAATAACACCTCTGTAAGTGAAAACAAAACAATAATAATAGGCATCGTTATGCCGACGATTGACTTTCTGCCACTCCCAGAAAAAGAAAAATGCTAAAGCAGCAGTGAGCGCAAAAATTAGATTGAAGAAACTTAATTCGGTGAAAGCGTTCGTTTTAGCCTGTGTGTGCAAAAATTGGATTAATGAAACTTAATTTGGTGAAACATGGACATAGACATGAGCAACCAAACCGTACAGTATTGCAAACGGTGTATCCAAGACCAGCCGTGTGTAGAACGGGGCTTTTAAGTAAGGAAGCACTAAGGTGAAAGTATTAGCTCAAACGTCACCACTTTGCTTTACAGGTACAAACACCACTCCGTGAGCTCCGTGTTAACTCTTAACATCACCACACTGTTTCCCCACTTTGCTTCGTAGATAAAATTGCTATTCCCTAAGCTGTGTTGACACATGATTAACTCCATTAAACAATTCTTAAGGATAGCTCGCGAAATTGATTTCTTCAGCATTCAGGTTGCAAACGTCACTCATTTGCTTCATAGATACGAGGCCGCATACTATTCCGTACGCTGTGTTGAAACATGATTGCTACCTGCCAAAAATGGTTAAGTATATCTTGTAAATCCAGTTTAGTCAGCAGTAAGGTTAATGAATAAACTCAAAGATCACACCACACGAGTTTCGGTACAAATACTATTCCATACGCTGTGAAGACACATGATTACAACCATTTTATGCACAAGTACTATTCCCTTAAGCTTTGCTGAAACATGACTATAGTCAAAACTCCTCTTGTGAAATCAATTTCTTCATATCTCACTAAAAGGGGTGTTTGATTGACTTAATTTATTCACGTGTCCTATTTACTACGGCACACATGCCAATCACAAATAAGGTATGCGATAAGCACTACTAGCATCACAATGACTATTATCGTTATTGACGCCACCGTGGTCCAACTAGCTAATTCAGTAAACCCAACCCCAAAGATTAAAATGAGCACAATCATTACAAGAGTGGTGGCTGCAATTTCTAAGAATTTTTGGTTTCTCCGTGGTGCCACTGACGAGCCTTTCCTCTCTGATCTAAGGGTTTGAACGTCAGTAGAAGTATCCAGGCCCTCAGCAGGAGTAACTTGGACGTCAGCAGAATTATTAGTTTTAGACGTACCTTGGCCCTCAGCAGAAATATCCGGGCCAGATTTAGACCTACCTCGGCCCTTAGTAGAAGTATCCAGCCCAGCCTTAGACTTACCTGGGCCCTCAGCAGATTTACCCACGCCAGTTTTAGACGTACCTCGGCCCTTAGTAGAAGTAACTTGGCCATCAGTAGAAGTTTCTTTGCCAGCACCAGCAATAGAAATATCTAGGCCCGATGATTGCGTCATCTCTCGTAACACGAAGTGGAGTCGGGTATTTCAACTGAGTCGGGTCTGTAGGCATATTAGTCTAATGAAGCACTGTGTGATAACCGACGAATGGCCCAAATAGTTTTAAAGACAATTTTGAATGCGAAAATACTGCAATTTCATTTGCAGGTCACCCATCTTGACTTATATGTTTCCTGGCCTGGTTCAGACAAGGCCCAGCTACACAATGGTTGATCTTCACCAGTGTCTATAATGATAAAAGTCAGGTAGGTAGGTAAAGTTTGATGGGGGATCCGAGCTACATGGCCATCGGTCTCAGTGACTTGCCTCTGTAAAATAAGGACGGCACTTACGAAAACGTGACCACACCAGAAAAAAAGGAAAAAGACAGCATGGAAATGCGACAATAAAACCTTTTAACTTCCCTAAGCAACTGCGAACACAAATCCTAAAACCGACTGGACGACCTGAAAAAGGAAATTATGAGAACAGTTGGTGGGGGGTTGGTTCGTTGGTGGACATCGGCTTCAGATTCAAGGCCAGGGAAACGGAACAATGGGGTGAGAGTTCTTTGTACAAGCATTTGCGTTTCAAAACACGCTGTGTGCGCGTATCATAGAATAACCACAAAACCACACACATCGAGAGAATGTATAATCTTGAACCAGCGGTGACTGAAGTCATTTCTTGTTCTCGTTTTGAGTTATGTAGCGTGCAAGTAATTATGATCCCACGGAAATACTTCCAATAATAATTATAAGATAAAAATATTCTTCGGATTTTTTATTATTTCTTTTGTATTTTATATTGTCTGCTGTACGATTGTGCAAAGTTTTCAAGAAAAGGTAAATTCACTCTGCTTTGAAGCTCAACATTTTATAAAATATATCTTCTATTACTAGCTGTACTCCCACGCCAGTCTAGATGGTCCCGCATGCGCGATCGAAATACACTACTAGTCAGTATGAAATGAACCACCCCCCACCCGTCGTCCAGCATTTATCATTGTAAGGTCTGGATCCCACCACGCGGCTACCCTGGGACTACCTGTCCCTCCTTGCACCTACCCCCCCCCCCCCCCTCCCTCGCATTCTCCCCCATTGTGCAGTCTGAATACCATGCCGTTCCCCTCCTGGAACCCGTTGTTTGATTTGACTAGGAAAGTAAATATCATTTCCAGTGGAGGGCGCCACCCGTACTCTCAGTGTGGCTGAATTGTCAGTTTCTCCGTCTTAATACCAAGGGCGATAAGCCCGGAACAGCGATCGTGCATGCAGTGATTGTAACTCAACCAACTTTGAAACTATTCAATTCAGGCCTAATATCCAGCATTATTTAAGCTATTGTTTTCCCATTTTAAAATTCATTGTTTTCATCTTATGTGGCATTGTTAGGCTTCTACATTGTTGGCGGGGTCTTATTCTCAGCGTGGCGAGAAATAAGTATATAGATGACGTACTACTTCGTTTGTTACGGATTGTTACAGGACACCGACGATACCCTTGACATTGCCGGCCGCTGGCTATTTTTCCTTCCTACCCTGTCAAGAATGAACCCGCTCACCCTCTTTCATTGCTACCGTCTCCTCATTGTTTACTTAATTTGAGCCGTTTTCATTGGTTGTCTTTACGATGGGTTTGCTGTGTCCTCTTTCACCCGTAACGTAAGGTTTTGACCTCAACCTCCCATGTTAAAGCCGAAATTTGACACTTAATATCTCAACCGTCTTTGATTATTCGATTAAATATACTACATAAGGTTTGTTGAACTTGGTCAACAAGTATATCAAAATTCATTAAAATCCACTGAAGTAAATAGGAGATTTGGACCTGAGCTGAATCCACAAAATTGTTTTTTTTTTTTTGGTGACACGACACGTTTATACGCTCTCTACAGGTCTAAATGTTTGTCCTATGAAGCTGGTTCTTAGCTCATTTTACATGTATTGCTCTGTGCGTGCCCTTTCCAAAAGGCCTTTTCTAATTGGTCAAGTGGTTCAAGGGTTAGGGAGCTCTAAACGACCAGATTGATTGTTGTACATTGTTTTACACATTGTTATTATGCAGCAATGCCTATCAGTAAATGCCAGCAGCAGACCTAACCTGCAGATTAAAGGGTTTGTTTCCACATTAATTTCTGCTCCAATTTTTACCCAATAAAATTTATTTCCTGTGCTACTTTAAGAAATAAACCAAACTTAACGCCTATAATGAAGCCTCATCACATCACATCTGTCAGTTAGCACATCACATCTGTCAGTTATTGGTGAAGAACACAACACACAAATACGCCAACCCATTAGCCTACATCGACGATTCAAAGTACTTCCACAAGAACTCAGCAACATGGTGACCATAATTGCATTCATCAGTGTTTTGTCATTACTACTAAAAACGTGTTTTATAAACAATTTGTATAATTCCGATACAGTTTGTCGACTCACATTTTATGATTCCACTAACAAATTATTGCACAACTATAAAAAACATGTAACCGAAATTTCGTTGCACTGTAGCGCACGGTAGCGCTAGAAATTTTTATAAATTTACGACTTTACTAACAAACAAAATTAATTTAGAAATCACTTTTTTTAAACAACGAGCCTATTAAAATTCTCCTGGGAATACCACTTTTAATTAAATCCCGTTTCGTACGTCAGCTGTTCCAGTAGCGGGTAGCAACACGAATTTATTTTAATGACTTTATTTTAATGGCAAGGACACTTTGAAGTGAAAATTGTAAAAAAAACACCAAGAAAGTTCCAATTTTTAAAATTCCTGCTCGCAGGCATTCCGTTTTATTTCACCTCTGCTACGTTGAGAAAAAAAATATTACCAGTCTGTAAATACATTTGCTGACATTGATTATTTCAACACTAAATTCAGTGGCTTGGCGTTCTAATCACAGATCATATTTTCTGTTCTGTGCTATCAAAATGGTTGTTACGAGCAGAAAACCTTAAGGTCGTCTTGTAGCATTGGTATCTTGAGCACTAAGCTTAATGCATAAGCTTCAGCTTAACTGCTTTGGTTTTTAAGTAAATATACTAGTCCGTACACTGTGTACACACATCAGTGCTACCTGGCTACTATCCTAGAGGACTCCGTAAGAAATCAGTTTCTTTGGCACAAAAGCCTTCACCGCTTGGCTTTACAGGGACATGTACTATTCTGTGCGCTGTGCTGACAAACGATTACTGTCAACCAAAAGTCTTAGCACGGTTTCTTACAGTTACAGCAAGATTTCTTATAGTCACAGCACAGTTTATTAGCACAGGACAGCAGTATAATCAACTATCATTGATTAACTTTATAGGTACAAATCTATTCCATCCGCTGTCTTGACACATGATTACTACCAGCAAAAAATGGTTAAGGATATCTTGTAAAATCGGTTTCTTCTGCACAATCAGCGCAAACATCACCACTTTGCTTTAGAAGTACAAATACTATTATGCACGCTGTGTTGACAAGTGATTACTACCATCCAAAAATGCGTAAGGACATCTTGTAATATCGGTTTCGTCAGCACTAGGGTTAAAGTGTCAGGAGACTCAGGACTAGGCTTAAAGTATCAGCTCAACCGTCACCACTTTGCTTTACAGGTACAAACACTCCATACGCTGCGTTGACACATGATTAACAACGGGGAAAAATGCTTAAGGACATCTTGCAAAATCGGTTATTTCGGTACTCTCAGTGCTAACATCACCATTCATAGGTAAATTACCAAGCCCCAGTTGACACATGATTAACATCGTTAAAAAATTCTTAAGTACAGCTTGCGAAACTGATTTCTTCAGCATTAAGGTTGCAAGCATCACAGCTTTGCTTCATAGGTAAAAGAACAAATATTATTCCGTACGCAGAATAGAAACATAATTGCTACCCGCCGAAAAAGGTTAAGTACATCATGTAAAACCACTATATTGAGGACTAAGGTTGCTGGATAACCTCAAACGTCACCAATTTGCTTTTGGGTACAAATACTACACCGTATGCTGTGCTGATAATGATCAAAAATTCTTGGAAACTCCGTGGGATATTGGTATCACTGGTATAAAGGTTAAAGAGTATACCCAAACATCACCACTTTGCATTTCATGTATTTCTTAAGCCGTGCCGAGACATGACTAGTGCCGGTCAAAACATCTCCAACTCCAATGGTGTTTGATTGGCTTTGCATAGTCACGTGTCCTATTTACTACGGCACCAACCCCAATCACAATTAAGGTATGCTATAAACGATGCTAGCATCACCACGACTATTATCGTTATTGATGCCACCGTGGTCCAACTAGCTAATTCACTAAACCCAACCCCAAAGGTAATAATTAGGACAATCATTACAAGAATGGTGGCTGCTATTTCTAAGAATTTTTGGTTTCTCCTTGGTGGCACTGACGAGTGTTTCTTCACCGATCTACGTGTTTGAGCGTCAGGAGAAGTATCCAGGTCAGCTTTAGAAATACCTAGGTCTTCAATAGAAGTAACTTGGCCGACTTTAGGAATATCTTGGCCATCGGTAGAAGTCTCCAGGCCAGATTTAGGAATACCTAGGCTGCCAGTAGAAGTCTCCAGGCAAGCTATAGAAATACCTACGCCGCCAGTTGAAGTCTCCTGGCCAACTTTAGAAATACCTAGGCCGCCAGTAGAATTCTTCAGGCTAGCTTTAGAAAATCCTAGGCCGCCAGTAGAAGTCTTCAGGCCATCTTTAGAAATACCTAGGCCGCTAGTAGAAGTCTCCAGGCCAGGTTTAGAAATACCTAGGCCACTAGTAGAACTCTCCAGACCAGCTTTAGAAATACCTAGTCCGCCAGTAGTAATCTTCAGGCCAGCTTTAGAAAATCCTAGACCACCAGTAGAAGTGTCCTGGCCAGGTTTAGAAATACCTAGGCCGCCTGTGGAAGTCTCCAGGCCAGCTTTAGAACTACGTAGGCCACCAGTATAAGTCTTCAGGCCAGCTTTAGAAAATCGTAGGCCGCCAGTAAAAGTCTTCAAGCCAGTTTTAGAAATATCTAGGCTACCACTAGAAGTGTCCTGGCCAGGTTTAGAAATACCTAGGCCGCCTGTCGAAGTCTCCAGGCCAGCTTTAGAACTACGTAGGCCACCAGTAGAAGTCTCCAGGCCAGCTTTAGAAAATCGTAGGCCACCAGTAAAAGTCTTCAGGCCAGTTTTAGAAATACCTAGGCCACCAGTAGAAGTCTCCAGGCCAGCTTTAGAAGTACCTAGACTCCCAGTTGAAGTAACTTGGCCATCAGTAGAAGTATCTAGTCCGTCTTCAGGAATATCTAGACCTGCAACAGAAATATCTAGGCTAATGATGGCGTCATCTTTCGTAACAGGAAGTGGAGTCCGGTCTGCCAACTTAGTCAGGAATCTAGGCATATTAGCCTAGTCGAATGACGCACTTTCGTTTAAAAAAAATATATATTGTGAATGCAAAACTACCGCAATTTCATTTATAGGTCTCCCATCTCGACTTATATGTTTCCTGGCCTGATGTAGACAAGGCCCAGAAACGTAATGGTTGATCGTCGCCAACGTTGATAACAGTTAGGTAGATCAGGTAGATAGGTAGAGTTTGATGAGACCCAGGCTGCATGGCCATTGGTGTCAGCGACTTATATCTATAACAATAGGGATCACACTAAGAAAACGTGACCATGCCAGTGAAAGGAAACAGCCAGCATGGGAACGTAACGATAAAACTTTGTCACTTCCCAAAGCAACTGAGAAGACTGAGCCTATAACCGACTAAACGACCTGAAAAAGGAAATTATGATAACAGTTTACGGTAGTTAGCCAGGGGTTGGTTCGTAGGTTGGATTGGAGCCAGGGTTATGTGGACATTAGCCCCAGGTTCACAACTTAGAAAGGGCAGGGAATCGGAATCAGAGGGTGAGAGCTCTCAGTACAAGCATTAGGTTTCAAAAACAGTTCTGTGTGTATCATAAAATAGCCACGAAACCATAGAGGTCGATAGAATATATAATCTCGAACCTGCTTTAGCTGTTTAGTGTGCAATGTTTTATTATTTTCGTTTGTATTTTAGCTATGTTCTGTCTTCTATATGGTTGTGCAAATCTTTTTAAGAAAAACGTAAATTCATTTCGTGATTATAGCGCACTATTTTGTGGTAGCGAAACTGTTCGAGGAAAACGGTACGCACTCCATGCTAAGAGAGAGAACCCCTACACCCCTTTCAATCTGTATGCTCAAGCATCGTTTAAACAATTATTTGTAGTTGGTTACGTTGAAGGCATGTAACCTGTCTGTGTATTTCTGCGCATTTTGAATGAGTTTCAGTAATCCTTTAACTTAAATCGTCCAGTAGTTTATGCCAGCGGCTTACGCACAGTTTAAACAATTCGTTTTCGCTGACTAATAAACGCTGATTTTCATTCGCTTCGCTCACTCAATCAGCATACTCAAGCATCGTTTAAGGAATTTTTCGCTGCCTAATAATATCACTTCTTTGATTGGAGTGATTGGTCTATATTAATTTTCATTGTTTACAGAGGTTTTATGTTGCCAACCACTTTCCTACTTAGCAATGATAAGCCTCGTGCATCGCTGGTTAAAGTTGTTGTTCAAGATACTGGTCGGTCGGATTGTTGGTTGCACGAAATACGGATGCTTTTCGGGATTAAAGCTTATAAAGTGTAGATTAACCGTTACATCAAACGAACTGACAATTTTTCGTTTGTTTTCTTCGTTCACATTTTGTCATGCAGAAATTCCTGAAGTTTACTGTTACTAAACCATCAGACCGCCAAGCATTTTGTTTTTTGGTTTTTAACTGTAAGGTTTGACGTCAACCTCCCATGTTATAGCAGACATTTTGACGTTTAATAGCTCCGTCTGGGATGTTAGCTGTGTTGGACTTGGTCAAATAGCATACCAAATTTCACTGATTAAAATCCTCAGAAGCAAACCGGAACCCTGGACCTGAGCTGAAATCATGAAATTCGTTTTTGGCTTGTTCTTGTTGGCTTGACACGACACGTTTCAACTACGCTCTCTACATGTCAAACTATTTGTGCTGTAAAACTGGTTCTTAGTCATGTTACAGGTATTGCTATGTAGATATGCCCTTTCCATTAAGTTTTTTCTAACTTGGTCAAGTGGTTCAGGAGTTATGGAGCGCTAAATGACCAGATTGATTTTCTTGTTCACATTGTTTTAAACATTGTTATTATGCAACAATGCCAATCTGCAAATGCCAAGCAGCACACGTAGACTGAAGATTAACGGGGTTTGTTTCCACATTAAAACAAGTTAATCTAAGCTACATGGTACGCCAAAGTAGCACGAATTAGAAAACAAAAACGAACTCGTTTGGTGCTAAGGTAAGATTTAACTGATCCGAAGTCTAAATAGCAAAGGAACACCAATAAACTTTAGTCCATGTTATTTAGTCGATGCTATTTAGTCCATGTGAAACCTTACTGCTGTATCCAACCATTATACACCTAAATACAATTAAGTCAGAGCCCAAATTTCAAAACCTTTCATATCCAAACAAAGGAAGAATAATGTAAGGCTGCACATTCTACTACTTTGTGGGCTACATTTTTCAGTGTTCTTCAATCAAGTCGTCTACTTTCCGTTCCTACTGATGATACATGTATCAATTTTCAAGATTTTCAAGCACTTTTCAATGCATGAAATTTCATTATCAGTATCCAGTATATTTACAGGTTTTCAAGGACTCGTACGAACCCCTGTAGAGCTGTGGTAAACACACTAAGATTATTAGTTTTTAACCATTTTCCAGCGATGTCGTTTAGCCAAGCAGAATGCACCATTCATTACCTGACTAATCTTGTGCAAAAGTAAAAATGGTACAAACATTTGAATACAGCAGTAAGGTTTCAAGCGGACTAAACACCAGAAACTGAAACCTTAGAAGAAAGTTCATTTGTGTTCATTTGCTGTTTGAGTTCAGATCAGTTAAACCTTACCTCAAACATTAAATGAGTTCGTTTTTGTTTTCTAATTCTACATGGGCTCGAGTGACGGAGTGCCACCACGTCCGTAGCAAGGAAATGTGACAATCCGCTTTCCGTTTTACATTTTGTTATTTTTTTTTGTAGATGTAAAAGCAAAAAATAAAAAATAAATAAATAAACAATGGATTGGTGGATTGTTTTGTTTGGAATCCGAACGTTGTTAGTCTTTCTGTTCATTACACTATACCAAGTGATCGGTGAAAGCTTACAGCTGTAAAAGGGCAGTGCACGTAGGAAGTTTTCCGAGATGACACTTGTACTAAAACTGAGATTGGCCAATCCTTTGGCTTACTGGTACTGGAGGTTTTTTTTTTTGGGGGGGGGGGGCAAAATTGGTTACATTTGAATTGTTCAGGGTCACAAAATGTGATATACGACATAACCATGCGAAATAAATTCTGCACCATCTTTAAACACTAAATAAAAAAAAGGAAAGAAAGAAAATGATGGTTCTTAAATCGATATATAAGGGGGAAAAAAATGTATTTTTTTTTTACAAACGCGGCGCTATAATAATAATATAAGTTTGTTGCAAACACAACCGGAATGGCAAGGACCTGGTGGTCAGTAACTGCCATCCGAAGTTAAAACAAAAATTAAAAATTGTAAAGTTTAAAAGTTTAAAACGAAGACGGTTGACCGGCTGTAAAAGAAGGGTTGATGGTATAGGGTTGGGGTCACGAATGCCTTACCACCAAGGTTAGACCTACCAGGGACACAGTGGTTCCCGATGGCATCGCCAAACGTGAGGGATGAGTGAGGGGAAAAGCCGTACCATTGTCAATGTTTAAAAAAAAAATTTTAATAAAAAAAATAAAATAAATGTATTGTAGTTAAAAGCCTGGCCTAAACCAATTGTCAATCATAATCAAGATAAAAACTAAAAAAAATAAAAAAGTTCATCATAATAAAAAAGCCATGTCACCAGGAGAGACATGATCATGAACAAGCGGACATTATTGGGCAAACACCAACCAGTCCAACAATCACTAACCAACTATGCAGGCGACAACATAATTGGGTCTTTTCAAAAATTTGGCAAGATTAAACTCGTCAAGATGTTAACTTGACAAGATGTTACTGACTATTACTGACTTCGCACTACTGAATTCGTCTCGTGCCAGTCGTCCGCTAATCAAGACTGAATGAGATCCAGCAGAGCCAGCTTGTTTCGTATTTGACACTTAACAAAATTTTAGCGACCGTGTTTGCTCCATCTAGCGGGAGAGGTGACTGGTGCAGTCCCTATTCAACAACAAAAGGATGGCATAGGGGAGCAGCATGAAGAAGAAACGGTTTTTCTGCTGGCAAAAGGAAAATGTGGGTAGATTAAGCTGGCCAGATTTAGCGTACCGGCCAAGCGTGCTAGGGACAAATTGAGTAATGTAAAATAGTAAGTTCGCACCCAGCGCGAGACAAATTTAATAGTGTAAAATCAATATTAGTCTTAGAAATGGGGATACGTAGGATTCGCGAGGGAGAAATCGGGGATGAGGAAGATAGGACAGGTGGATTCGTGGAACGAGTGAGGGTTGGAGTGGAACAACGAAAAACAAATATGTAGTGGGCTACGGAAAAGCTGCCCAACTATGGATCTGTGGTGTATTCAAATGAGCATTGCGTAGGGACCCAATAAACAGGGGCCCCAAATTGCTGATACACGAACAACCGTTGTTCTCAGAGATACAAAACGCCGTGTCGCATTAGGCTACATCACTGTATTCATAGGCGGCACGTTGGTCTACTTGAAGAGTCCCACTGAAACTGAGCGTTACCTCGTCTTTGAACTGGGTGGTGGGCATGTTTGGACTACATGTGACAGGTAGTTACGCATACGATGTGACATATATGGTGGATTGTGTAGTGTAGAGTAGTTCAGTGTAACTTTATGTGTACTGATGCATCTCCATTATATGATACGGAGCAGGCGGCCAAGTCACCGGCCACGCCATTCCGTCGTACAATAAAGTACCCCACCCTGTAGTGCCATCCGTTGACGAGATTCGCCATCAAACTCGGGTTGGGACACTTTCCCAACGTCTTCGAACAGATGACGCCACTTACCAAACCTGCCAAGTCGACGCCCTTGGACTACAAGTTCGGGTTATAACACTTTTTTCAAAGCCTTCGTAGAGATGGCGCCACATACCAGACATGCCGCACCGTTTTGGGGTTCGTTTTTGGTATTGTTGTGGTACCAAAGCGGCCAACAAAGTTTTAGTCGTGTGGACTGTGCCATTGTTGGCGTTTGAGCTAAAAAAAAACAAAAAAGAAAAAAAACCGTGTCTACTAAACCAGAAAATTTAAACCAAACGATGATTGGCTCGAAATTGGCAGCCTGATACGATGGAAAGGCGCATTTATTTCCTAAATGTTCATTTCCAGAAAGGAGTTGAATTGTTTTTAAGTGGGCGGCAACAATCGTTGCTTGCAACAATATCGCCATGCACGGTACCGAGGTGAATTGTTTCAAAGGTGAATTGTTACCGAGGTGAATTGTGACTTAAACTTGGGGTACTTGCTTACTGAATACTGGATTTCTCAGGGCTTTTTTTAGCCTTCAGTCAAAACATATGCAAGCGACTTTTCCGGGGCTGCACCAAAGGGGAAATGTCACGGGGCGGTGTATTCGGAGGGTGCGGGAGAGGGTGCCAGGGCAAGTGTGTGTGACGGGCAATGTGCGCTACCGAAGTGAATTGTTTCAAAGGACTAACTTAACGTGGAATTACTTGCTTACTGAATGATGGATTTCTCAGGGTTTTTTTTAGCCTTCAGTCAAACACGCCAGCGACTTTTCCGGGGCTGCACCAAAGGGAGAATGTCACGGGGAGCCGTTTTCGAGGAAGGGGAGGCGGGCAGGCATGTATGGGGGAGGGGGGCAGGAGTGTGGGGATTGGGGGTTAAAGTAATTGTGGTGGAGAGGGCATATGTGGGAGCCATTCACATGTTCGGTCTTCGGTTTGATAAATTTAAATCCAAAGTCCAAAAACCTGGAGGGAGGGGGGGGGGTGCGCAGCATGCTGCGGGCACAACTAGTTGTATTGGTAGGCCGCAGCCTCAAATAAACAACCTCAACCTCCTCGCCTTCTCATTGTTTGGCAACTTCTTCGTCATTGTTAGCGGCGTTTTCCCTAACTTATACTTATTCCCCCACTTTAAGGCAGATAAGTATATTACAAACAAAAACGTCAAGTGTGCCGTAAAAAATGGAGTTACATGATCGAATTTTCACTTGTTAAAATGTACACGGATAAAAATTGATGATTTATAATTGAAATAATCAAATGTACAATTGAGAAAATTCCATCTGTTTAGGTGCTGTTGTGCTTTACGTTTTAAATATACGATAGGTAAAGCACAACAGCACTTAAACAGATGCAATTTTCTCAATTGTACATTTGATTATTCCAATTATAAATCATCAATTTTTATCCGTGCATATTTTAACAAGTGAAAATTCAATCATGTAACCCCCTTTTTTACGGCACACTTGACGTTTTTGTTTGTAATCCGAGTACCTTTTTTACAGCTATAGCGTCGTGGAACAAAGCGTTATGCATGCAGTCGATTGTTGCCGGCTACTTTGAAACAATTCAAGTTATCTCTGAAAGCCTGCATCTGGAGTTTGCTGAGTGGCATTGTTCCCTAATTACAATGTTTACAATGTTTACATGTTTCTGGGAATCTGACTGTTGCAGACATAGGGCCTTAGGGCTTCGGGCAGATGACCAGGAGTGGTTAACGCTCGTTAAACCCTTTAAATTAAATTATGTTTAAAACAATGTAAAACAATCAAAATGATCGTTCACGGTCCCGTAACTCCGGAACGGCTCGACCAATCGAAAAAGTGGTCTCTGTGAGGATGAAGCCCAGGGAAATTTCTGGCCTAGATCATGTTGCAGATTTTAGGTAGGTGCAGTAGTTTTTTCTGAAACCGTGTCACACAAGAACAAGAACAACCACAACAACAACAACAACAACAAGTGAACAGTTTTCAAACTTACGTGTGGCTCCGTACGTTTACTCTTGCACGGAAATGCATAAAAGTGAGTATAAATATACCTGCTATACCTATCTACTACCTCCCGAAGTTTCGTCGAAATATATTGAATAGGAACGGAGATATTAATAGTTGTAGTTATGCTGGCAATAGGACTTTAATCATATATATAAACGGCTATTGCCGTGTATGATACATTATAATATGTAATTTTGCAATTTTGCAATTTAAAAACATGTTTTCACAATTGTTTTACAATATTGTTTCCGACTTTAAGTAAAATGATTTTCTTTTTTTTTGCTCCAACTGAAAATTTTGACAAATTATGCTGTACATTCAGTTACAGTATCGATTTCATTTACAGTATCGATAAAAACAGACATCGGTCGTAGCATCCGGGAACTGCAGTGAAGACCAGTGTGACTCTATTTCCGGCCATAAGATGATACACGATTTTTTTTCCTCTAAATGTCCTAACATTGGTCTTCATTGCAATCACCGGATGCTGCGATGGGTGCTTGTTTACATCTTCTGACTGCAGTACCGTTTCTCTCCAATTACAACAATTTTTTTCACACCATCTAAAATGCTGCAAAAATCCTACATTGAGTACAATTTTTTCATATTTTCCAACAATTAGCGGCATTCAACTGCCGAGGTTGCACAGTTGAATGCTTACAGATGCTTAGAGATTACGTAAAACCACGCACTAATAGTTTTCACTGGCTGCAGCAACCTGGCCGCGCGGCCAAGTCGCTCAGTGCGCGGGAGGCCTTAGTGTTGTATACCCTGACGCTTAGGTTGGCACAGTTTGGGTACCAGGGCAATTTAAACTTTAGAAATAATTCCACAAAACTGATTGATAGTAGGCTAACGTTGTTAAAAAACTGTAGAAAACGAATTGAAGCAAAGGTAAGCCAAACGAATAATAAAGGTACATCACAAAGTTTTCCACGTCACCATGTTGCATAAAGTGTTGAAAAGTGATGCAACACAAAATCCAGTGAAGAATTTCCCTTGGAGTCACCGCAAAATGTGCACGTTTCGTAAGGTTACACAGGGGGTCCGAAATGTTTCCAGCAATGAGTGCATCTCGCACCATCTGGGCACAATTCTGGGCTACCAGATTATAACTGGGGTCTTGAACACGATCCCACCATTTTATAATTTCTTCTTCGTTCACTGTTTCTTCAGGCAGCAGAACTATTTCGTCAGGGACCCGGCCTTCTTTCTGTATGTCTTCAGCAAGAGAAGGAATTCGTTCTGATGATGCCAAACCTACAACATTCGCAACATTCTTGCCTAAAAAAAAATAAAAACAAAAAATAATTACGAGATTGAAAGCCAAACAAACACTACTTTTAACAAACAGTTAAAAATGAACATTTACAAAACGATGCCTTTTGGACTTCTACCTGAGAGGTAAACTAAACAAACTACTTTGAAACTAAAAGGGCATGTCAAAGGGAGGTGAAAAAAAAGTATGGTCAGTGATTGTTTGACTAGATTTCTTTTCCCGCATTGAGTTCCCCAGATTTTTCCTTCCCCTTACTAGATTTCTTTTCCCGCATTGAGTTCCCCGGATTTTTCCCTTTACCTTACTAGATATCTTTCCCCGCATTGAGTTCCCTGGATTTTCCCTTCCCCTTACTAGATTTCTTTCCCCGCATTGAGTTCCCCGGATTTTCACTTCCCCTTACTTAATTTCTTTTCCCGCATTGAGTTCCCTGGATTTTCCCTACCCCCTACTAGATGTCTTTTCCGGCATTGAGTTCCCTGGATTTTCCCTTCCCCTTACTAGATTTCTTTTCCGGCATTGAGTTCCCTGGTTTTTCCCTTCCCTTATTAGATTTCTTTTCCCGCATTGAGATCCCCGGATTTTCCCTTCTCCTCACTAGATTTCTTTTCCCGCTTTGAGTTCCCCAGATTATGCTTTCCCCTTACTAGATTTCTTTTCCAGCATTGAGTTCCCCGGATTTTCCCTTCCCGTTACTAGATTTCTTTTCCCGCATTGAATTCCACAGATTTTCCCTTCCCCTTTCTTTCTACGTCTAAATGGTTGTTAAGATTCAAAAGCACAATCTTGCTTCAGACGATAAAAGACTCCAAAAAATGTCGGCTTATTTTTAATTTTAAATCAAGTGAATTAAATCACGATTTACACACATCAATTAAATCACTGATAAATAAATTTATCAATGGTTTAAATAAACGTGATTTGAAGCCAACCATCCAGGGTGTAGCTGGTGTACTTTTGATTAGTTACACTGACCCAACTTAAATATTGTGTAATACTTGGCCAAAAAAAAAAAAACACTGTGTAAAAGAAAAGTAAAACAATGAGGGCCAACTTTAAGCCAAAGAGATCGACGCAAGTTACTTACGGTTCAAAGGCCAGTGGCTCACGTAAGCCTCTCCATCCAGACGTGTGCGCCGCCAAATTAAGAACGGCGGCGGCGTTTTCGTTTTTTTCTTGCAGCGGCGGCGGCGATGGTCGGCGCGCCGGCAGTCAGAAGGCGGCGGCGAATTGAGCACACTTTTCACGGCGGCGGCGGCGTTTACACGTGCTCGTCGTAATAATACATTTTTCTGGCGACCTAAGTGTTGACTTTTCATTGTTGAATAAAAGAGCGTTATGAAAAGCGCGAAAAGACTTGTTCAGATGGTGCACTGGTTGCTAGAATGCAGTATATGCTTCACACTAAGGCAGCTAAGTGTGGCAAAACCACACAAATTGTAAAAACACTTGTTAGAAAAGTGTTTCGTTGTACCATCGTTAGGCTACTCTAATTACAATTAATGTTTCACCCAAAAATTAAAAAAAAAAAATTAAAATAGTTTCGATCTGCCTACCTACAAATTGACTACGTTTCTCTATTTCCATGACTAAAAATAATAAGTGTTAAAAATTATTTAATTTAAAATAAACGAGTCATCGACAGCATTAAGTTTGTTTGCTACATTCATTGGTGCATTGGTACGTTACTTTAAAAAATAGCCTACTTCCATATAATTTTGTTCTTACAGATTCATGTTCACATTATTTTACACTACAAGCAAAACCAAAATAATATACATTTCCATTCAATTAAATGTTTTTTTTTTAATCGTCGTTAAAAACGTCTCAACACCGTTTAATAGTAAATTCCGTGTTCATCTGAAGGCTGAAGAATACTACGTTATTTCTAGTATATGATTTTCGCTGTTTGGCTTGTTTTCCTTGCCTTTATGTTATTTACAGTTATTTATGTATTTTAGTTGTAGATTTAAGTTCGAAAATCAATAGAAGTGGGCAAGGCTTTTTTAGGGATTGACTGGCAAAGCTAATTACTAACCCGACATCGTTATCTTGATATAGTTCTACTACAGGGAATACTGTTCTAATAAACTATACGTGGAAATGAAAGACGTGATATGACATGAAGACACACCAAATTTTGAACATTCGTTTGAATATCCTACGTTTGCTGCGCTGCAATGATTTGTGTGTGTCGAACACGCAACTACGACAGGATAGACAAATTCCCAGAGGTATTTAACGTTGACTTCGGGAACCTTCTTTAATTCAACATTTTATTTAACCGCTTTTGATTTAACGAATGGTTTATAACGAGCGCTTTTAAAATTCCTGTTATCGGCGCAGCTGTACTCACATCACACTATGCAACAATAAGCTCATAGACAAATATGAGAATTATTACCATAATGCTGCTTACCTTTGGCAAAAAAAAACCGGTAGCCGATTGTGTGTGTAGCCAGTCGTCCAGCAGTCAGAGCAGACTAGCGCTCTTTGAACTAGCGGATAAACTTTTTCGCGATCGTTTGACAAGAGTTGCTAGGCAACAAAAAGTAGCGTATAAGTGAATCAGGGGAATTCGCAAGTTCCCTCCCATCCCAAGCTTCTCATAACAAATGACTTCGTTTTATTTGTTGCGCTATGTATGTAGTTCAGTGTCTAGCTGGCCGTTCTTTTGACCTTTGACGATTCCTTACTCGGCGGCGGCGGCGGCGGCGAGCCGCCAAAGTTTGCCATCCAGTGGCGGCGTATGTGGCGAGTCACTAATTCCCGGCGGCGGCGGCGTGGCGCGGCGGCGCACACCTCTGTCTCCATCTTCCTTTTTTAGCAGAACTTCACTGCGGGCAGTATCTTGAATCAGAACTTCACTAATGCCAGTATCTTGAATCAGAACTTCACTGCCGCCAGTATCTTGAATCGGGACTTCATTGTAGCCAGTTTCTCCAGTTAAAATGAGGCGAGTAAAATGGCCAAGTCCTACTTTCTTGTACAAATAAGTTTCACCAGGTAAACTTAGTGATACTTCATGTACACTTGTCGTGTTTTTGTTCCAGTATGTTACACCAGATACCCACAGACAAAGATGGCCAACACTTCCGGGACCGAAGTATCTCCAGAAAAACACAGCAACAGTCATTTTTCATTGACCTGTAATACACAAAATAAGTGACGTCACCATGCGTAATACAGACTATGGATAACTAGCTAAAAAAAGTAACATTAATCCGACGATAAAAAATTAACTTACGCCGCCATCGAAGTATTCTAAGTTGCACACGTCTGATTAAATTATACTGCACAAATAAACGTTGTGATTTACAACGTTTACCACAGCGCCTATTTGTCTTCTTTTTTACAGAGCACTGTAGTCACAAAATGTTGCATTTTACAACACCTACGATAAATATACCAAATAGGTGTTGTGCTTTAAAACATCTAGCCTAACTTTGCTTTGTAATTATACATTGCATTACAAACAAAAAATGTAAGTGTGCCGTAAAAAAAATGGGGTTATATGATTGAAGTTTCATTTTACTTGTCAAAATGTACACGGATAAAAATTGGTGATTTTTAATTGAAATAATCAAATGTACAATTCAGAAAATTGCATCTGTTTGAGCGCTGTTGTGCTTTGCGTAACGTATATGATTGGTAAAGCACAACAGCACTTAAACAGATGCAATTTTCTGAATTGTACATTTGATTATTTCTATTAAAAATCACTAATTTTTATCCGTGTACATTTTAACAAGTAAAATGAAACTTCAATCAACCTTTTTTTTACGGCACACTTGACGTTTTTGTTTGTAATCCATGTACCTTTTTTACGGCTATGGTGTCGAGCTATAAATGTTTATGCATGCAGTCGATTGTTGCATGCACGAAGAATGGATCTGGAGTTTGCTGAGTGGCATTGTTCCCTAAATACAATGGTTGAAATAATGTAAAACAATCAAAATGATCGTTTAGGTTCCCGTAACTCCGGAATGGATCGACCTATTTAAAAAAAGTGGTCCCTGTAAGGTTGAAGCCCAGAGAAATTTCTGGCTGAGATCATGTTTCAGATTTTAGGTAGGTGCAGTAGTTTTTTCTGAAATCGTGTCAGCCAAGAAGAAAAAGAACCAGAACAACAAAAACAAGAAGTGAACAGTTTTCAAATTTACGTGTGGCTTCCTACGTTTACTCTTGCACGGAATTGCATAAAAGTTGGTGTAAAGTTTGGAAAAGTTGCTATCTACTATCTGGCCAAGTTTGGTTGGAATATATTGAATAGAAACGGAGAAATTAATAGTTTTAGTTTTGCTGGAGAGAGGACTTCAATCATATATATACACGGCTGTGATAATGCCGCCAATAAGGTCCCTCAACAAGCTCACAAGGCAATTATTGTAGATTATGATTCTGGTATGCGACCATTGTCCAACCAACTAGAATGAAACGGATTCAAGTCTTTGAAATTTTGTGGTAAAAACTCCACTTTCAAAGAGACGTGTGTATTTGTTGAGGAATTCGGATTGCTTGGGTGATTTTTATTAATTCCTCCCAACTGTCAGAATAATTTTAAATGAATTATTTGTGCGCATACTTTGGGCAAACCTTTGCTTCAAGTATTAACAAAAATCATCTGCATCATCATACAGTGAGCGAATTTAGGAAAATCTCTTAGCAGACACTGATCTGCCACCTATTTAAAAATTCTAGAAAATTTACCGGCCCATAATTAAATCAATTTTTTTCCTAATCAGCAATTCTGATAACACAACAGCTTACAAATAATTTACGTATAGCCTGTTGGGACCAACCTATTATCCTTACCCAACTTCAGTCCCCAAAAGGCATACACTTTTATTTAACGAAATGACTAGGTTGACCTAATAATCACCTGACAAATCTGTACCAGAATCAGAAGCACTATTATAAAAAAGAACAGACAGTCAAGCATTGCTTTTTTCCTCTGTAGCTTACGCTAGCTCATCACCGCTATCCCTTAATTTTATGCTGCTTTTGATTAATAATTGCTATAAACAACGGTACAGTTCTGTTAAAACTGGGATTAAAAGTCTAACATCTTTTTTTTTTTTATTTAAAGTGATTACTAGCTATTTTGTTTTGGCGTTTTTTACCGGCCGTGAGGGCAGGTAAATTTTCAAATCTACCGGCCTTGTCCGGTAGGCCGGTGCTAATTTCTTGCCCAGTCATGGTTTTAACAACAATCAGCTGCAATTAATGGTTAACGAAGAGTTACTAAGCTCAATCTAATCAGACACAAAACCCAACTGGGTGAAAGAACCCATCAAGTTTCAGCCTATCGAATTAGTGAAATCAGAACAAAAATGGTTGCCAACAAGTTGCTACATGGTGTACTAACCCTTACCAAAAAGTGTTCTCCTTAGAAAGTAGTGATATCACCTCCCCCCCCCCCCCCAACGAACAACTGCCAAGCCAACCCCAGCGACCATTATAGATCAAAGGATAAATGAAAAACCTGACCATTGCTATAACCCGTAGAAATGGTCAAGTTTTTAATTTAACTTCTGAAGTAGGCTAATATCTGGTGGGATTAGCTTGGCGGTTGTTCATTGTGGGAGTGATATCATTGCTTTCTAAGGGGTGTTTGTGAAACCTTTGCTCGAATATGCTACCCCTGTTTGGTCTCCGAACTTATTGGGCGACATCGACTTGATTGAATCAGTACAACGTAGATTCACGAAGCTGCTCCACGGCGTGAGGGATTTAACATAATGTGAGCGTCTGACTCAGACTGGACTTGAATCTCTTGAGCTACGACGAATTAAATTTGACCTAGTCCTCACTTATAAAATAATGCATGGAATGTTAAAAGTGGACCCACACTTTTTCGAACCTGTTCAGGGTAATATTGTCACACACGGCCATATAGGAAGCTTGCAGCCCAGACTGCACGTACATCTACTCGTCTAAATTTTTTCTCGGTTAGGGTTGTGAAAATTTGGAACGCCCTTAAGGCAATTACGGTCAACCAGGCCACGGTGCTTGGTTTCTGTCGAATGCTAAAGCAGGAAAATCTCCAAAATTTCTTGAAGCGACAATTTACAACCTAGTTAACAACTCGGCTCAACACCCTTCCGCAGGCCCCCATGTTCATGTGGGAAAATTATTTATTTATTTAATTATTTATTTATTATAACACTTTTTAGGATTGGTACACCATGTAGCAACTTGGTGGCAACCATTTTTTTCTGATATCTATACTTTGACTGGCTGAAACTTGGCGGGCTCTTTCACCCTTGTGGGTTTTGTCCCTGATATCACTTGTTTTGCAGTTTTTTTTAGCGGCATCTTATTTTTGCCAGTGCCCAATTAGCAGTTCAATCGGTCTTCTTCGTTGGTGTGTGTGTGGGGGGGGGGGGGAGATATAAATAAATAAAACGTTTCACAACGTTAAAGTGGCTGGATAACGGAAGGGCGGTGAGCCACTGATACCGTGACCTAGATTGGGTGTTTAAGAAAAGGTAGGTGTTCTGATTGTAGTGAGCTACGAAACCCATACACTGCGGACTGGTTTACCGTTTGTTTCCTTAGCGCATTCCAAATGCGAACTACCCTAACCGAAAAAAATTTTGGTACTTTAAATCTACTAAAATATCAGTTACTTTCTTTCATGTACTTTCATTGTTTAGTCAGTAGATGGGTTAGCTTTGGTACACCATGTCGTAAATCGACGCCATCATACCGCGTGCATCATACTTCGTATGTTGAGCCACGAGAAGAGGACCAGCTTCCCAAAAAACCCTCCTCCAATCACATCGTTGTCATGCTTCATAGGTTTAGACAACCCGAAAGCCATTTGCTGCGGTAAGGGCGAGAAGCATTTTCCCATGTAGGCTATATCGTATTTTTTTTATTTTTTTTTTTAAGAATACCTCTATCCAAGGAATGAAAAGGTTTTTGAACATCAACAAAAATACCCCCTGCTTACCTTCCTGCTTCTAATGCTGACGCAATCTGTTGATTTACTTTTTTTAAGGTTTCGTTTGTACCCCTTTTTTCTGAAAACCGAATTGTTGTGTACTTATTATTTTGTTGTTTGTTAAAAATTTGTTTAGTTGAGTCACAAAATATTTTTGAATGATTTTTCCAATAACTGGTAGTAACGCAATAGGCCTGTAAATTATCCAAGTTGTTTTTGTCCTTTTATTAAAAATTGGTCGCAATGTCTGAACCTTTAACTTTTCTGGCCATTTTCCAGTATCTATGATGCAATTTATTAGCGGTATAATGAAATTTACAGTATTATCCATAGAATTTTTTTAATGATTTGCAATAAAACCGTCATATCCAGCAGTCTTTATTTTTCAGTTCCTGTATAATTTTTTTTAATTTCATTCACTTTTAGTTTTTTAATTTGATACACCAAATTTTTATTTAGGTTGTTTTTCAGTTGGTTTAGCTGTAAGTTTTCTTTTTTGAAGTTTCTTTTAATCACTTTGTTTAAACTTTCGGTTTTATTTGTAGTTATTTTTTTTTTATCGTACTCCACACGTTTCCATTTTTTCCTGATCAACACATTTTATAACGTGCCGAAAATAATTTTGTTTATTGGATGTCTTTTTTAACTTTTAATTTTAACTTTTTGCACTGCGTAAGTAAATTTATATCGACTTCTTTCTTATAATGTTCCACAATTTATTTTTATAAAGTTAATGACTTTTATATTTTCTGCATTTACTCATTTTTTTTAAGATACCGATGGCGACAGAATCGTCGGACATAAGGTAATGACATAAGGGAACGACATATCGTTTACCGTACGACGCTCCATTAGGCCAAGCTTAAATGATCAATTCTGATTTTGAGAGATGCTAACTAGAAGTGATAGCAGGGCGTGGCGCAATTTTGTTTACTTTCTTGACTTATCTTCACGAACGTGCTTTCATTAGAACGTCGCATCGCAAAAGGCAAGTTTAGCAAGTTTTATCACGTTTGGCAAGTAAAAGCAACACAAACGATACAAGCCTAGTGTACAATTATTTCATTACTTACGTTTGTCTCCACTATAGTCTGAGCTGATTAAATCGTTCGTCTCAGTCTTGCGGCAGCAAAACGATTCTGAGGAAACAGGAAACGGTCTAAAACGCGCGTCAAGTTGCTCCTTTCCGAAAGAACACGTTACTTCCTGTGTACGTTGTAACGCAACAAACACAAGTATTGAGTAAGTTTAAAACAGTCTGGTGGCATATTAGTGCCGACATCCGATCACAACTCCTTATATTATATTACGCTTCTTGGTGAATGACTTGCGATCTATATTTAGGATGTCTGGCACACGTCACTAACGGGGGATGGTGACATCATCAACGTTTGGGATACTTAGCACTACACTAAACCAGAAACAGATATTTCAACGTGATATTAAAGACACATTATTGGATACTTACTAACGCATAACCAGGTAGTTTAGATAATTTTTGTTTCGACCGTAAAAAAGCTCCTGATTTTGTGGATTCAGTATTCAAACGTGATTATATGTAACTAGTGGCGTCGCTCGCTCATTCCGCGTCGTCTCGCTCCCCTCCCCCTCCACTCCCCCCCCCCGTCTCGCTCCCCCCCCCCC
>JAHWFP010016481.1:71064-84855 GCA_023313725.1 Lithobius niger | reverse complement strand
CCCAAAAAAAAACATGCGTAATTTATTTTTATAATGGATTTGTTTTTGTAATCTGTACTTAGTACCTAAGAGCACAATAACCAGTAATTTGTTTTAAAATTAAAATTTCAAATTATTCAAAAAAATTCAAAAATTAATTAGCTACAAAAATTGAGCAAAAAAATGCAAAAAAGTTTAGGAAAAGTAGTGCGTCTCGTAACACTTTATTGTACTCCCCTATCATAACGTATGGTAACACATTTTCTGAACACTCCCCCCCCCCCCACCCCCCACCCTCCAGGCGTTACTTAATTTGTGAACACTCTCTGAGGCTAAAAAGTTAGGTTTTTGAGTAATATGATTTGCTGCATTATGCAACGCCGATTTCCACAGCTTCCCTTATTTCCTCCTATACCTTAGGATAGGGCCTTACTGGGCCTTCTTACCTTGATGCTATGGCTCCTTATTGTATGCTATGTGTATTTGCTATTATTGATAATGTATTCCAGTGATGCTATGTACTTTGATGTATGGTCCAGTCCCTAGAGATCAGAGGTCAAGGAGGCTCTGGCATAATCTGTCACTTGGGGTGGCTGGTAGCGGAGGAGGCTCATGGGATAGCAGGATATGATACAGGAAATACCTTACACCACCTGTGGTGGCTTCTGTCTCTAGCTCTAGGTATAAAAGGCCATGCAGGCCCCTTGAGCTTGTCTCTGGGAGCTGGTCCCCTAACCAGCAGCATCTCCTCCTGAAGTATGCCACTCTGCTACAGCCCACTCTACAGCATCCTGAACCCCTGAACAACATCTCTAAAGGACAGACCGCGTGGCCCTGGAAATAAACCCTGATCTAACCATCCTTCTGGCTTACTTCCTTGAACCGGGCTTTAGTGGAGTTGCAATTACCAGAATAAGGAGTATAATCTAATTTCCCTTTAAGTTAGCTGTACCAAACACGGGTGAACAACCAATAAGTTGTGCTCACATGTTACGAATTTGCAAATTAGGACTTAAAGTTAAAATAGTTTTCAAAATGACATGGCACCTGCTGCTAGTGTTCATTCAGACTTTTTTTTTTTTTAATTCGTAATGTAATATCTGTAAAACACAACGACGAAAGAGGGTTTCATTATGTTAACAAAAATACATTCATATACATGGCGTGATCGAAAATACATGCAGTTTCCTTGCATGTAACTAAAGATGGTGGAACCATGTAGTTAGCGTTCTATCCAGGAGATCGTTTTAATTTTTTTGTGTGTGATTAATCTAAAATTTAAAATAATTATAGTTTTTATTTTGTTGTAGATCAAGTTGCTTTGCGTTTCTATCATCGCTGCTAACATCTTACCTCCCACTATTGTTCGTGCTTCCAATTGACGAAGTTCGATTCTATAACATCCTTTTAAACTTTTTTTGACGTGTAACTTTGTTACGATTTTGCCGTTTTTATGAGCTTTTGCTTCTTCGGTGCATATTTTCTTCTCATCTCATCTCATCTTATCATCCCATCATCTCATCTAAACTCATCATCCCATCGTCTCATTTTATCCCATTCTTATCATCCAATCATCTCATCTTATCTTATATGATCCCATTGTCTCACTCATCATATCGTCCCATCATCTCATCTTATCTTTTGATCCCATCATCTCGCTCGTCTTATCATTCCATCATCTTATCTTATCGTATGATCCCAACATCTCACTCATCTTATCATCCCATCTTATCTTTCAAGGTACTTCTAAAAAAAAATGTGAGAACAGAAAAAACGAAAGTGTTTTTCTGAATTTTTTTTTCATCAGTTTCTTTGCGAAAAAAAATTGTAAAAAATCCAAGCGAAAAAAACAAACTGTATCACATAATGCCTGCCTCGATTTAGCCTCGATTTTGCCAAGTGCAAATCGTTGCTCTCCTGGGTGTAAAAGCTGCTGATAAAATGACGTCGTAAAGTTACCGAGTAAAAGTGGCCCAGGCCTACCTAGGCGAAAATGTCTTGCTCAGGACGCGCAAAGTAACCTACTACGACTGAGAATACAATACGATTTTTTTTTTTTGCACAATGAATATTTTTATTCACACAAATATTCACAGCTAAATTTGCTAGTATTTCTGTACCGTACTCATCACTGTCCTCAGATCCACATGACATTTAATAATCATAGAAGTAGTAGATATCCGTGAGTCCTTGTCGATTTAACGGCTATAATTGCTCGCGAGCAAGAAACGGCTAGTCCACTATCTCGGGGGTGAAGGGAAAAACTTGTGGGCTTCGCCCACTCGTGTTTCCCTCCACCCCCTCTATAATGGACTAGCCGTTTCTTGCTTGCGAGCAATTATAGCCGTTAAATCGACAAGGACTCACGGATATGTATTTTAATGCTAAGGTGTGACGTCGAGCTAATTTATCACGTTATTAGAGTTTTTTAAAGTCTTGTTTCAAGAATTTAAGATTTCCAACATTTGACTTATGTAAATTCCTGAACGGAAGTTCCGGTTTAGAAACGGGTTTGGAAGCTTCCTGTGTATGAAGGCCGACCGAAGGGGAGAGACGCTGCATAATACCGATGTTTGTGTTTAAGGTAAAACTGTATTTTTTTCTACTTTAATAGTTTAAATAACATGAGTATAAAAAATGTGCTATTCGCTTGAGTATCGTAGGTTTTTAGGTGTGTTTAGGAAGTGTCAGTAGCCTAGTTTTCATACCGTCGGAACGAAAGATTGCTGGTTGGGCCATTCCTCCGTGGGTGGGGGTCTAGCATAGTACGCGAGTGTTTTTTTTTCCGTGTTAGGCTAGAAAGAAAAAATGTCGCAGGTTGTAAATGTGCCTGTTTATGCTGTTTTCATTTGTGTTGTGTACGGTAATTTTACAAAGTACGGTCATATGCCACATGGTGGAGCAAGGGTTGTGTAGACCCACGTAAAAAGTGTTAGATTATCAAAAAGGTGTGGTTATCAAAATTAACCCACTGTGACGTGTGTGGGTTTTCAGATTAACCGTATATAACGACTACACTTTTAGCATGGGGATGTATTAGCATGATGTCACCACTGTGTATTAAGTAAGAGATATCCATGAGGTCTGGCTGTTTTACCGCGGATATTCGCTCGTCTGCGAGAAACGGCTAGTCCGATACTCGAGGGGGTGGAGAGATATCGCACGAGCGCTGAAAGCGCGAGTGCTTGATTTCCCTTCACCACCGAGAGTATTGGACTAGCCGTTTCGAGCAGACTAGCGAATATCCGCGGTAAAATGGCCAGACCTCACGGATATGTGTTTTAATGCTAAGGTGTGACGTCGAGCCAACATATCTAGTTATTTGAGATTTAAAAAAAAAATTATTTGAAAATTTTATTTGTGAATCATGACGTAAATTCATGAACTCCAACTTCCGGTTTAAACTTCCTGTCTGCGAAAGTCTCACGTACGTGAGGACGTCCCTATATCCAGTCCCAGTCACCGACGTTTGTGTTTAAGGTAAAACCGTATTTTTCCTACTTTATTAGTTTAAATAAGATACAGCGTATAAAATGCGCTATTCGCTTGAGTCTCGTAGGTTTGTAGGTGTGTTTAGGAAGTGTCAGTGGCGTAGTTTTCGTACCATCGGAACGAAAGGTTGCCGGGTCCGGTTCGGACCATTGCTCCATGGGTGGGGGCGTAGCATAGTAGCCTACTCGAGTTTTTTTTTTTCTCGTGTTAGTCCGATAAATGTCTCAGGTTGCAAATGTGCCTATTTATGTTGGTTGCAATGGGGTTTGCTGGTTGAATTTGTGTTGTGTACGGTAGTTTTGCAAAGTCGGTCATTATATGTCACATGTTACCCCAGCTGGAGCGAGGGTTGTGTAGAGCGCGGAAAAAGTGTTAGGTTATCAAAAAAGTGTGGGTTATCAAAATTAACCCACGGTCACGTGTGTGGGTTTTCAGATTAACCGTATATAACGACTACACTTTTAGCATGGGGATGTATTAGCGTGACGTCACCACCGTGCATTAAATAATAAAAAGAAAAGTACTTGGTTGTTTCCAGAAACTGTCATGGCTAATAAGCTGAATAATCCATTCACGGATCTCAGATTTGAAAACACTGATTACATGGTTTTAATGTTGTACGACAGAGCATTTTAAATCTTTCCAGTCTTTAAGTAAAACCTTTATGTAGTATTTCACTCTTGGTGTATCCCAATTGTGTGCTACACAGTTTTTTGGTTGGTGTACAGCCACAACTTATTGGTTTAAAACAACGTTTTTGTTTGTCTTGCAGGACTCCGACCCAGATAAAATTGGAATATGTGCGTTTAATGCGGTCGGCTTGGTAAATTGTATTTAGTTCAATTATTTTTTAGCTAATTAAGTTTTTAAGAATTACACACTCACACAAGAACTTTTCTTTTTTTTTTAGATTGACAACGAAATAAATTTAAAGCTTAACTACAATGTAATGCGTGAACTGTTTGACACGCTCCCCAACGGACAAAAGGTACGTGTATATTTCTTTTCATTAATTTGCTTAAGTTGACTTTATCTTATTCTGTGTGAAGTGTTCGTCACATCTTCCTTTCCTCATTCACATTCGTGTCAGTACGAATTAAATTCTTATTTTTATTCCTATTCTGCAGCAAAGTGATGCATTTCCATTATTAGCTGTTTTGTTTTTATTATTTTATTGACCCCAAACTCTTAATAAATTATTCATATTTTTTGTATTAGGACAGAGAAAATATTAAATCTATTGTAAGCTCTTGTGAAAAAACCATTGGTGAAGCAAGGGGAGCCAAAGGGGTAAGTTGAAAACATTTTCCATTCCCAGTATGAAAACACGTTTAATAATCAATTAGGGATCGACCGATACAGAAAAATACCGATCCGATCCCATACCGATACTTTCCCCTCGCTCCGATCCAATACAGATACCGATACAGATTCCAATACACCGATACCGATAACTATTTAAAAAAAAAATTCAACAAGTAAAAAAGTCAAACTCATTCGTACCTCTGACCATAAAAAAACTTAGTCCACACTGCAGAAAGACCTAATTGCAAAAAGCCGACAGTACGCACGTGTTAAATTCACCCAGACGCTGTCCAGATGATGTTATGCGATGCGAGCGGTACTTTACAGGAAACGTTTCTCTCAAGCTAGGCAGAATAGCCAGTGCGCACGGAAGATGGTCGTATCGGCAAAATATCTGTAAATAAATACCGATACAGATCCGATAGCGATGCATAAAAAATACCGATAATATCTGTAAATACCGATAGCGATTTTAATATCTGTCTACCCCTATAATCAATACACCGAAATCGCTATAAATTGTACAGTATATCAAATGAAACACACAACAACAAAAATGCATACACCAAAACACTGTATGGCAGGCAGCATTTCCTGTGTCTCAGAAAAATCTCGTTATATAGTCTTCAAAGTGGGTTATGGAATTCTGTGTTCTTATGGATCTTGAAGTGATGATTCAGACGGCTAAGATTAAGTTCGGCTTTAGTATTTAGAAACCAGAGACTTATGACGCAGCAATTTGCAAATGCTTCGCTCATTGGACTATTATTCACCAATGGACTCAAGAGTTCAACAGGTGACAACACCCTTCTGTTTAATTCTGTTATCCGTTTAGGTTTATTTATTGTGAGCAATACGACGCAGTACATCATCAGCTCAATACTAAACTAAACTACGAACTACTAAAAACTATACAGCAACAATACAGGTACCACTACTGACCAACAACCTCAACCGGACGCCTGGATGGCCGGACATAAAAGAAAAGAAAGAAGGGAGACAATACTAACCCTAAGAAAAACGGTCAGTTGCCCGACAAAATCAAAGCACCGTTCGAAGAGAGTCTCTACTACCCGTTAAGTGTGGTGGGGCCTCATTCCTGTTATATTTCATGCCCTGTCCTGTTATAGCAATGCTTAACCATAGACGTAACAATTGTGTCAGCTCTCGTGGTAACTGCCAACGGCATGGTTACGGTTTCGGAACCTACTCACTATTCTTAAAACCACCATCCCGTCTAGGTGATCCGATCTTGGGACTATTTCCGGTCGACGAATTCGAAATTGACTTTGAAATTAGTTAACCCTCATCCATTCAAACCATGAATGGCCTTTACCAGTCTCCCGTATGAAAAGTCACGTGAGCACATAAAACAAATTTAAAACTGAACTTCACCAAGATTGAGTTTCCATCTTTAACGTAGGTCAGGTTTAAGAGGGAATCCAGCGATTTTGGGACTGATCCGCCACGCTGTTGCGGTCCAGGGGGAATGGTCGCTTAATACCGCGGATTGCAACCATCAAGTTAGTGTGACTACAAATAATGATAATGCTTTTCTTTTTTTTCTTTACAGCTTACCAGTTTCATCGAATGTTATAAAGACAACTACCTCAAGGTAAACGATTCAACAATCCAGTGAACCAAAAACGGCTTCACCGTTTAGAAAAATGGTATTAGAGCTCGTATCCCCATCAAGTTTTTCAAGTACACAAATAAAAATCGCATTAGAGTTCACTCGAACGAAACGGGCTATAAATTTGAACTCCAATTACAGGGAAACAAAACAAAAACAAATGATCAAACACACTCACACACTCCGGCACTCACCCCCTTTCGCTCTCACGCGATTATTTTCTGACGTTACCAGTGAGTAACGTCACCTTGTTACCAGGTGAGTGACGTTACCTTGTTCCCTGGAATTGGAGTTCAAATTATAGTTTTTATTTGTGTACCTTCACAGCTGTGCGTTCCGTGGGGATATGAGCTTTACTGTTTTGTTCAGTTAATGAGTATAACAATCAGCGAAGGCAGTATGATGCCTGATTAGAGATAAATAAATATGGATGCCAACATATTTCAGTTACCTTTTGGACTTACATGACAATTTTTCACTTGGAATTGAACCCGTGCCTTTGAAAACAAAGGCTGAAATACAACCACTCAGTGATCCTGACACAGACAATACGAGTTGCGTCAGTATATTTAAGTATCACCAATCGCACTCCTTGGCTTTCCCGTCCTACATTTTTATTTCATGTATATAAAATGAGGATTTTAGGGAACCCACTACCCTCACTTATCATATGCACTAGCAGACAAGAGGTCAGGCGTGGCAGTTTCCAAACTGCCTTAGGGCGATTTTTTTTTTATGTGGTTTATGTTTTTTTCATTTTCATGGTTTTGAAAGTGTATTTTCGACTTCGGCTTATCAGCTGTATTTTGTTTGAAAACGAAGGGGGGATGGTTTCAAAACGTCGCAACTGTTCAACTTCATGTGAAATTATGTTAAGGGACCGTTTATATCCGGGGAAAACGGATCGTAGATTTTTTGGACCCTCTCGAAGGAGCTTATAATTTTTCCGTCAAGTGGGGAGGGGGGGGGGATAGCAGAAAAAAAAACATTGACAAACTGGAGCAAAAGGTCATTTTCGTTCCTCAAAAATGACATTTTCAGCAGTAAATATTTCTTTAAAAAACGCCAAGCTACTGGGTGGCAAGCCCAGGACCCCCTCCCCACCCTCCTTCATTAGATTTAGACGTTATTTCTAGTGTCGTCAAGTGAATAAATACTTCTTTAGTACCATTTTTTTTTAATGTTTTTGCACCATGGGGTATTTTTTATATTGCACGTGTTGTCAAGGTCATGGACATGCTGATTTGAACTGCCTTACTAGTGCCAATCTGTATCCCCTATATCAATCGTTATCCTACCATCATGAATCACGAATCTCGGTCCAAAGGCGGTTTAAAGAACAGTTCTTTGAATGTTTTCAAGAAATTACTTCAAGTCACGTCTCATTTTCTACACAATTGGGAACCTGTCGACGCAAAATGCTATTTTTAAAATCAGTTCAAAGTCACCTCACACTTAACCTAGAAAGACATCTGAAATACTTACTTTTTGCGGTGGGAGCAAGGTAAAATTATATTAAAATAATAACATTTGATCGTCACATTTAGCCACTACAGGAAGACAAGAAACACTAAAAAAAAAACGATTTCGTTAACGACACACATTGGCTTCATTAAAAAAATCTCTCGACACCTGTGTTGCTTAAATGAATCGGCCTACTCTTGAATCAAACTCTCCGTTAGCTGCTACTTGAGAAATTAAATTGACAGTGGAAAAAATAAGACTTAAAAGCTGAAAATTAGGCCTCAAATCACGAAGTCTCGACACCGTGTTGGTTAAATGAATACACTTACGCTCGAACTCATGTCTCTTTTAGCATCTACTTGCGAGGTAAAAATGGCGCATAAAAATTAGGCCAAAAGCTGAGAATATTACGCCTAAAATCTAAAATAAGCCTAAAAGCTAACACATTTTAACCGACAATTCTGATGGTTACTACTTTTAGATTATACAGTATGTCCCAGAAGTCCCGTTCACCCATAATAAAGGGCTATATAGTGGATATGAGTTGGTAATAACAACGTACTCATATAGGAAATCACCTATAACAAATCCGATGATGGTTCCCAACCTGACCTTGAAGGTCGTCTTCAAGGTCATCCAAAATATATTTCCTAAACTATTCAAGATACGGGCATAAAGTAAATTAGAGAGTTGTTTGGGATTATAACACAAGGCCAACAAAGAAATCAGAATTTAATCGCGCCGTAAACAGGGAAAATATGGGCAAAACAACTTGGACCCTACAGGGGAGCCATCCAAGGGGCAGCGATAAGCCTAGAAAGTGATCAAATACAGTATTTCATAGCCTTAATTACGTTTAAAGGTGTTTTGAAGCAAAGATTATGCAGAAAACAATTCATGCATCAAGCATGGAACGAACTGAAGCAGAAAACGGAGGCTAACTGAAAATGTATATCTAGAAGGTGCACCATAACCAGAGCACCAATCCACAGGCAGGAAACTACAGGTGCATTCTTCACTAATGAATACAAGTTTCCTTCATTATGTTAAGGTGATAACACAAATACGATAATGCAGAACAAATTGAAATAGATAAAGCAAATTAACAGAAAATATCCACAAAATCCTACTTTGTAGCCATAGAGTTGATTTATTGTGGAGCTGCACTTAGTGGTGTACCTTCCCGATAGCCTCTTGGAGCAGACGGGCGCAGTACCCAAAGTTTGCTGAGCTTTCGCATTATTTTTTTAAAGTTGCATTAGCGGTTTCCATTAAAAGAAAGCTATTTAGATTGTTCTGTTTGGGGGCATCAAACTTCATTGGGTGGGCCGTTGGAGGGGGGAAGAGCACGTGCCGTACGGTACACCCCCCCCCCCTCCTCCGTGCTTTCGCCCCTGCTTTTATACAATTACAGAAATCAGGCACAGAATTTCCTCTAGTCGATCGTTAATGCCTCAGTACACAATCACGTGATGTAACAAGTGATTGCTTATCGCTGCCCCTTGATTGGCTCCCCTGCAGTGTCCAAATTGTATTGCCCACATCTTCCGTGTTTGTGGCGCGATTTCAGTTCTGTTTCCTTTGTTGGACTCGTGGTATCATCCCTAACAACTTTCTAATTTACTTTATGCCCGTATCTTGAATATGAGAAGATATATTTTGGATGACCTTGAAGACGACCTCCAAGACGACCTGTTTCAGTTTGGAAACCATCATTGGATTCGCCATAGGTGATTTCCCATATGAGTACGTTGTTATTACCAACTCATACCCAGTTTATAGCCCTTTATTTTGGGTGGACGGGACTCCTGGGACATACTGTATAACAGATCGCTGTTGCACTGCGTGATAGAGGTGTACACATGTTCAACATTTTCGTTGAAAGAGTGGCGGAAGCAGTAGAAGTATACAGAAGACAAGTTGCGACTAGGTAGTCACAGCAGCCGCTATTTTTGAGCATTCGTCCACGTCGTAAAATCAATCAAAACTGCGTGTGAGGATGCAAAAAAGATGTATGAAGGTGTGACAATGTCCTAATTAAATTACGAAATAGAAAGCCCCAAAAAATAGTGTTTAGTGTTTATATAGTGTAAATTGGAAATAAGCCATCAGCATAAAACATACACTAGAAATAACGTGATATAGTAAGCCGTCTTTATGCACTTACGCTTCATTCAAGTCACGTAACCCGGATTCGAAATGGGGAACCAGTCCAACACCATGTCAATACCATACCACCATTACCACATTACCAATGTGACTACTTGTCCACTGCCATAAAGATAACTCATTGAACCCGTTATTAAGGTCATAACTATGTCCAGTGTACTTCATTCGACCGGATGTGCTCGGTCATGGGCATTCGAGAGGGAATACAATGCAGTATCTATACACTCATAAGGCCCAAGGAAAATAGACATAAATAGCTGTAAACAATACAAAGGTAAGTTGGAATTAAACCATCAACAAAAATCGTACACTGGAAGTTGATAATCGGCCATATCGGTAAAAGTTGTGTTGTAGTGATCTGGAGATGAACCGGTTCTCCAGTTTGAATCCGAGTCATGTCACTTAAATGAAACGTAAGTGAATAAAGGTGGTTCACTGTACTACGTTGTGGACGATTTTTCGCTGAGAATTTAGTTCCAATTTACCTTTATATTATTCACAGAATTTGTGTCCATTTATTTGTTGGTGTATAATATTTATAAATGTTTGCTTATGTGCATATGTGTGCGTCTTAATCTATATAACTAAGATCGTAATATTTGTTTGTTTGTTTGTTTGTGTGTTTGTCGAACAGAATTGTCTGTAAAAGTAATGATTCGAACTCTCATGTCAACAAAGAGGCACAGTACTGATGACGTCATGTTTTTTCCCAGTCACAATATTTTTATGGAAACGGGATCTAGGCCTCTATGTCTTTTAACCTTGGACCTAACTAATCAAATGAAAGCTTGGGCGACTGCTAACGGTGAGTGTCAGCAGTTGGGATCTCGATAATGCTAGCTTATGGCCATTTCATTATGGATAGCTGTGCGATATTTCTTCGGCTTTTGATTTCATGGCCGAGGGTTCAATTTCCTTGACGGGCAGTCTGACATAAGTACTATGGCAACGGACGTATGTTGTACTGTATAAGTTTAAGCCTAATTCAATGCTACTCTTTTCCTTTCGTTTATTTCAGGCCAGAGAAGGAATTTGTAATAATTTTCAATTTTTCAACAATGTTCAACTGAAGGGGGACTAAATGTATGCACGAACTGCTGGCAGAGAAAACGACTGAGAAAGTATGTGTGCATGTATCAAAACGATTGTATGAAAGAAAATAAATTATTATTGCGCTAGGAAAGTCCATTGTTTGCATTTTTATTACTGTTGGTGAGCTACTAATATTGTGACAGTCAAATAAATTATATTTAACTACTGCCCATTCAAGTTTTAACACACTATTGCGTGATACGAAACTGAAACCACACTGTGAAACTGTACATGCACCAATGAGTAAGCTATCATCCACATACACGGAGCAGGCGGCCAAGTCACCGGCCACGCCATTCCGTCGTACAATCAAGTACCCCACCCTGTAGTGCCATCTGTTGACGGGATTCGCCTTCAAATTCGGGTTGGGACACTTTTCCAACGTCTTCGAACAGATGGCGCCACTTACCAAACCTGCCATGTCGCCGTCTATTGACGGCCTTGGACTACAAGTTCGGGTTATAACACTTTTTCCAAAGTCTTCGAAGAGATGGCGCCACTTACCAGACCTGCCGCACCGTTTTGGGGTTCGTTTTTTGGTATTGTTGTGGTACCAAAGCAGCCAACAAAGTTGCAGTCGCGTGGACTGTAGCGTTGTCAGCGTTTGAGCTAAAAAGAACAAAACAACCCGTGTCTACTAAACCAGACAACTTTAAACCAAACGACGATTGGTTCTTAATTTCGAGGCCCCCAATGGACCTCAAAATTGGCAGCCTGATACGATGGAAAGGCGCATTTATTTCCTAAATGTTCACTTCCAGAAAGGAGTTGAATTGTTTTTAAGTGGGCGGCAACAATCGTTTCTTGCAACAATGTCACCATAGACGGTACCGAGGTGAATTGTTTCAAAGGATTAACTTAAACATAGGGTTACTTGCTTGCTGAATGCTGGATTTCTCAGGGCTTTTTTTGGCCTTCAGTCAAACATACGCATGAGACTTTTCCGGGGCTGCACCAAAGGGGAAATGTCACGGGGCGGCGTTTTCGGGGGGTGCAGGAGAGGGTGCCAGGGTAAGTGTGTGTGGCGGTCAATGCGCGGTACTGAAGTGAATTGCGCGTATACTACAGCTAAGGTTGCATTGGACAGCTAAGGCTCCAAAAGGCTACACTGCACATCAAATGCTATGTACGTAAGTTATGTACATAGTTATGCTATGTACGTATGCGCTATGCATGGCAAGTTGTGTGTGCAATAAAGCACACATAAAATTGATACAGCTAAAATTAGTATACAGACCAACAGTCTTATCAATCCCAGATACAGGTAAAAATAAGTACAAAAAACACTAAGCTATCAAAAATTTAAACAACAATTAAACATTAGTAGCGAGTAAAAATTTTTGACACGTTTAAAGGTAGCTTGTTTTCGAGAAGCCAAGTTGTAGCTTTTGCAAATTTGTTGTTAATGTTACATTGTAACTTGATGAGATTTCTATTTGATCCATGTGTTGTGGTGTCATCAGCAAACAAAAGGTATTTAATAATATCGGATCTCTAAGTAATATAATTTATGTAAAGAATGAATAAAAGTTGGCCAAAGGTCGTCATCAAAGTCTTCTACAATTAAGATATCCTTTTATTCATTAGATACTTGTTGAACCTTCTTCTCTAGTTGTCCTAAAAATATGCAAGAATTGCCATCTGATAGACGGTATGTTACTCCAATAATAGCATTTCTACCGTATTAATTACGATTGCTACAAAAAAGTGTTGTAAAACACTGTGGGGAGTATTTAATTAGAGATTACCACGATCTATAAAATTTTAATTATCAGTAATGTATAATACCACAACCATCAATTGGAGATTCTTTTCCATTTCTACCTAATGCAGCATAGCCATCTAGACTAGAAGATAATACTTCCTCATCATCATCAATCCAAGATACACTTAATGTAATTGAAGTTAATTTATGTTTGAACTTTTCCAAAATAACCGGTAGTTCATCAAAATTGGCACGATAACTCATAACATTCACAGAAACGAGATCCAAAATATCATCAAAAAGAAAGAATTTCCATTTGATAAGTTTGGTAAGCAATAATGACCTTTATCGGCACAAAATTCTGCCAATTCATTAGCCATCCCTTGAGCCTGAGTTAACAAAATGTTTATTGGACGAATCAAAATAATCATGGAAGCACTTATCAGTTTGAAGGCGAGGGGAATGAAACGACAACAGTTAGCTTAAAGTTCTGACGAAGAAATAAAAGGAAGTAAGTGTGACAAAAAACAGAAAATACAGTAGTTGAAACTGTACTACAAGCTGCACTAAGCCTGTAGGGTGATTAAGTTGGGTCTTCGGTCACGCAATATTTTTGTTGCTCTGATATGTAGACAATTTTGCCATCCTCTCGCCAAAACTGAGGTACGTGCACGGAAAATGGTTAATAAAAAGACAAGCCAAATGGTGTGCAAGCATACACTCGGAATAGTTTCATTCCTTGTCAAGCAGAAATTTTCTTAGCAAAGGCTAAAAGTCAATATATGCACTTGAATGGTTTCCCATCCTAGTTAAAATGAACCAGTGTTAGTGCAGAAGCTACACATGGGTGCCCAGACCTCTCCTTGACTAAAGCAGGGAAGAAGTGATTTGTAGATTTTAACGGTTGGCTATTTATGAGGCTTGCACCCCGGCGGGAGAATTTGGCAATTCC
>JAHWFP010016481.1:27904-65103 GCA_023313725.1 Lithobius niger | reverse complement strand
CCCTGTTGCCTTGTGTAGCAAAACTGCATTTCTTATTTTTTTGTGTGAAGGGGGCCACTGGGCTATTGCCTTGTATGGTAAAAACTGTTTGTTTTGTTTTTAATGACGGGGCAGGGGCTCCCGCCTCCGGGTCCCTATTTCCCCATTTTTAAGTTATGCCCGTGTTTCTTGTAAAAAAAAATGTGTTGGACTTCAACGATAGTTTTCGAATTAACACGAATAAGTTAGCTAACATCTTGATGAGCTTGAAACAATATGAACCTGGATGGTGCATTGATAGGCCTAACATTTACAAAATCGTTTATAACCAACATAAATTAAAGTTATGGTTGTAATCTTATGCAATAAAACATTACACATTTTGTAGGCTATCATTAAATAAGCAAAACGCTAAAATCTTTAACATGTATTTTTTTAAAGAAAAGATTTAATAGAAACATTAGAATACTCTGAAGACACATCGTTCTCGTAGGTTAACTAGTGAAATTTTGCTACGGCATTTTTTTTCAATAACTTGGCGCGTTACCACTTAAAAAGAAAATAAACAGTCAGTCCGTTTTTGGAATTTGGAACGTAGTCTAACAGGGGTCATGCACTTTTTTTTTATAACTATAACACATATGGAAGTTCTAAATAGTGTACTATTAACACACTATTTAGAACCGCCTATTTAGAACTGCAGATGATCATTCTAATTATTACAAAATCACCAATTGACAAAAAAAAAAAAGAGTGAACACACACCATATACAAATATTTTTATAGAACGTCAGAGAAGGAGTGATTTATAATGAACGATCCCGTCGGACACCAGAATTCCCTCCAAACATAAAATTTTCACTTTTTAAACGTTAATCGTTAATCTTTAAACTGATGAAGGATACAAGCATACAATGCTGGCTTTATGTGGTGACAACTAGTTATGATTTCTGGTTATCGCTTTGCACTAGAGCTCTTACCACTTATTAATTACCCGCTTGCTAGACCATTGACAAGGCTGAGCAGACTAAGCTGGCCGTGATTGGCTAATGCATCTAAAATATCACTTTCCCATTGGCTAAAAAAAAACGAGGGAGATACTCAGTGGTTTTACCGTGTGAATTCCAGACTTAGGTTGACGAGTTTAATTATGAGGAGGTGATGATACTGTAGAATATTCAAAGATAATCTGAACTAGCCTACGTTAAATTTCGTTACATATGCCTGTTTGGTATCATGATCTGTTCAATAAGTTGGCCTAATAGTAAAGTACTACATCTGTTTAATTTCAGAATCTGGAATGTACAATGACAGTGTCACCAAAGGTAAGTTAACACTCGAACTGAGGAGGTTCGTTTTAAACTTTTTTAAGGAAAGAGTTGCCGTGATGAGCCATATGTGGTTTCTTGATTTATTTAGTGGCATGATTTTTTATAATTGTGATAGTTTACACCAAATAATATTTAAGTCAAGTAATTTCCAAAGTCATGGACTCAAATGACGAAACCCATGTCACTTTGACTAGGTAGGCCTGGCTTGCTGAACATTTAATGCAATGCGAATTTTGAACCTTTGGCATCGAGTGTTCTTCTAGCTCAGACATAGACTGCAGCCAACCAAGGCTAATGTCACCGTATGTTTACTGCCACTCAACCTTGATAGGCTTCCCTATGGCTGTGCCAGAATGAACTCGATGTATGACGTTAAAAAAGTTGCTAATTTTGCAAATTTTGCCCCACCCACAATCGAACACTCAGCACAATTCGAAATTCACCAACCCATAAAGCTTACGAATGCGGTATCTGCAAAGGACATTAACATAGAAAAGCTGACACATCTCGAAACTCATATTTGGGAAACATTTTACAAGTGTATTATCTGTGATAAGACATTTACACAGAATAGTAACTTACTGAAACATGTACAAACTCATTCTGGAGATAAACTTTATGAGTGTAATATATGCTTTAAGACATTTTACACAGAAAACATATGCTGAAACATGCACCCCTTGGGCGTAAAAAATTATTGTTTCCGTTATACTAGGACTTTAAATAATTCCATTCAACAATAAACTCTTTGCCCTCAACAATGGAGAATTCCTTCTCCATCACTGACGTATGTTCTGATTTACAAAGTAATTTTCTCACACTTATACGCAAATTCGTACTAGAGAAAAAACTTAAAGTGTAATATCTGCGGTAAGAGATCAGACTAAGCGGGCTAAGTACCAGTTTAGGTCAGACTAAGCGGGCTAAATATAGTACCGGTTTAGGTCAGACTAATTGTAGTAACTTTGCACAAACTATAGAAAATGAACCAAATGTTTGGCATCTGTACTTATGAGGTTTATAAGGCATTTTACAGCGACCAGGTTCATTTTTTTTTATAACTAAGCATACCCCTACCATAGCATGGCTATGGTAGGCTGGCAAAAATTTGCCTTCTTAGGTTTATTGTAGTCACAAGTATTGACGACAGACTGATAACGCGCACTGGGGTTTGATAATTTTTAGCGTAAACTGAAGTATTAGGAAAAACGTATAGTTTGTCAGTTCACTTGTTTGAACAGGTTGCATGATCATTTTGGGTGGGAATGTCTGCCAGAGAATAAGAGCATACTGAGAAAATTTTAAAACCAGGTTACGTTTCGGCGTACATTCAGCTATTTGTACGCCAATCATCCATATGTAACCAGGCCTTTAAGGATGGGTGACACATGGCCAATGATTGATTCAAGCAGGAGTGGCGTAAAGAAGGCATCTTCAAGATAATTCTACCCAATGTTCCACCACTCGTGAGCAGGCGGTGTGAGTGAGTGGTTTGAGTGATAAGTGAGCAACAATGACGAAAATAATAACGAGCCGTCGTGAGTTCTTTTCTTTGAACACTTTACATAAAATATGGGTGCAAAATATTGTTGCCTAGAAAAGTTGTCCAAAAACTGTCACTATACAGTTGTAAACGCCAATAAACTGTCACTTACACCCCAACGTGACACAAGGCCCATTCTTGTAAAACTGGGAGCAGCAGATGCTGAATGAGTGCACTATCAAGTATACTTTTAGAAGAATTTAGATTATATCAGTGAGTTTCCTCCTGAATATGTGTTTATTATTTTCATAACAACAATATCCAGGCAGTGTCAGGCAAGGCTAGAGTACTAAAAACTTTGCTACCGGAATTTGTATTTATTTATTGCCACCAGACTTTAACAGGTAGTAAACTGGGTTGCTATTAACAACACAAGAGTTCAGTTATGTCAACTGATCTAGGAACCAACAACATAATAGTTGGTGGAACTTATGCCAACTGCACCAACAACCAACAACAGAATAGTTAATGGAACTTATACCAACTGATCTAGCAGCTACAAGTTCACAACACCAGTGGTTCTGAAGCATCTCACGCCAATAGCTGTGTTTCACACTGCTTACTCGGGTGGGTGACTATATGAATGAGTGAGTGCGACGGCTCAGAAGGCATAGGCAGCGTGTAGTGGACAGTGCATTACCTATTCTTATTGAGGTTTAATGGTGATAATTTGTTTTAGTTTACAATTATCGGTGATAAAAGTGTTAATAGCCCATTCTCGGTAAGGAGCTGCAACCTGAACTATTGTGTACGCGCCCTATCTTGAGTCCTGCAGGTGTTTTATGAGCGGCTACGTCTTCCTAGAAGGGACAGCTTTAATCGACTGCTGCCATTGTTTTTGTAACCATCTTGGATATCAACAAGGCACTCTGCTACCAAAAACATACAATTGATTATCTGTGTCGTTCTGAAGCAAACTCAAGATAGGCTGCGGACACTATAGTGAATTACTTAACAATGTTATCTTATTTTCTACTCATAATTATGGTTTAATGATTGGTTGAAGTTAGTTATAGAATTTTTTCTTCTTTTAACTCTCCGCAATAGGTGAAGGTTGCAGGAGCACAGTGTGCAGAAATGAACCAGGTAAAGCACTTCCATTTCTACTTCATTTTGTTTACAAAATACTGTACAAAAATTGTGCGTTTTGTCCAGTACTAAAATCCTACAGCCTTAAAGGTACACGCATCCATGTTGGCTTTCCTGTATGACTCAGTTTTGCGACATTAGGTCAAACGTATGTAAATGTTGCCAACACATTCATTTTCTTGTTTTTTCTTTCGTGCGAGATGATTTTGCAACATTAATGCCAACCTGTGTAAATGTTGCAAACGCTATTCTCAACGGGTCGCACGACATACCAGAAGGATTTATGTGCCTTTAACGTTAATAGATTTAAAGTTATTAATCACTATGAAAATTCTTGTCTTTATTGCAGGGTCGTGAGAAGGAATTGGATCTCTACATATGTATACTGCACGAGATAGGCGTGGTAAATATAGCGCTATATATTTCTCATTTCAATAAAGAAACAAAACATTATAAAAGTAAAGGAGTCCAGCACTACCAGCTCTCAATGTACTTCCAACAATGGACTTTCGGTAAAATGACACCAGCCATTCTTAGTTGACAAAATAAGACGAAAATTTTCTCAAGTAGACCAACAATTTTCCCCAAAATTTCTCCAACCAAAAATTTGGCAAGTTTTAATTCAATGGTTTGTTAATGTCTGACTCCCCTATTTTGAGCTAATTCCAAAACCAAATTTTAACTCGTATCAATATGTTTGAAGAAGTGCAGGTCCCTTCGTTACTTGCAGATTGAAGACTTAACGAGTTTGAAGCTAAACATCAATGCCTTGCAAGAAGACGTAAAGACAATTCCTAGTGGACAAGGAGTACGTATGATTTACTTATAGAAGTATCCATAAAAAAAAGTTATAAAATACGTCAGAATAGGATGGATTACGATAGATCGGAACGTAGGATTCCTACTTATTCCTTACTTCCTGCTTTTTTGAAAACATTCCTTATTTTCCCACTTTTTCGGACGTATTCCTTATTATCCTGCTTTATTTTGAAACATTCCTTATTTCTTACTTTTTTGAAACATTCTTTTTTTTCTTTCTCTTTTGGAACTATTCCTTATTTTTTACCTTTTTTTCGAAACTTCATTATTTTCCTACTTTATTGGATATATAACTTATTTCCTACTTTTTGGAAACACTCCTCGTTTTCCACTTTTTGTAAACATTCTTATTTTCCTATTATCTGGAAACATTATTTCTTTCCTATTTTTTGGAAACATTCCTTATTATCCTACTTTTTGGAAACATTCTTTACATTCCTACTTTTTTGGAAACATTTATTATTTTCTTTTTTTTGGAAATATTCCTTATTTTCCAACTTTATTGGAAACATTCCTTATTTCCAACTTTTTCAAACATTACTTATTTTTTTTTGTAGATAAATTCCTTATTTCTTACCTTTTTGGAAACTTTCCTCATTTTTTTAAATTCATTATTTCCTCCTGTTTTGGAAACATTCTTTATTTTCTACTTTTTTGGAAACATTCCTTATTTTCAGCTTTTTGGAACCATTCCTTATTTCCAACTTTTTTGGAAACATTACTTATTTCCTACGGTTTTGGAAACATTCCTAACTTCCTAATATTTTTTAATTTTCGTATTTACACTTCCCTATTTTTTAAAGTAATCTTATTTTTGTCCAACTGTAGTACCAGCTGCTAAATAAAATACAGGCAGGACCTGCACTTTGACAGAAGGAAGCAAGAACGGGGCCTGAAAAATGTACGATCCCCCCCTCAAGAGGTTCCAAAACATTCGTGACACTTCCCCAAATTGTAACCTTTCCTAATTTCTCGTAACTGATTCTTTTAAGACGAAATGCCGCACATTTTTCTTTACCAATTGTGTCGTTCGGGTGTGGAATGTTCTTCCTGATGAGTTGGTTACGTTGCTATCAATTGAGGCTTTTAAAACTAGGCTAAAGCATTTTAATTTGAAGAAACACTTATCCAGCCCGAATACGCTTTAAACTGACTCCGTGACCACCTAATATTGACTTGTTCGTTTATTTATTTATTTATTTATTTTTTTTTTTTTTTGACAATGTCATTGGTGATTGCAAAATTTTGCCATACAATTTCGTTGTAATTTATTGGGGGTCGGAATTAGTGGCCAGAACTGGTCCTTCCCATTTCCCTTTTGCCACTTCAATAAAGTTATTATTATTACTATTATTATTTCCTTCAATCCCCCCTTCTCCCCCCCCCCCCCGGTCACAAATAATGACCAGCCCCTAAAAAACAACAACAAAATTAAGCTGTTGAATACCGTTGTGTGGATTGGAGCTTTTACTCTACAATGTTTCAATGTTTCAGGAAAAAGACAACATCAAGACAGTTATAGATGAATGTGAACAAGTCGTCAATGTTGGTGGGATATCAGGACGAAAATCAGTGTGTACTATTTTATCGCACTTTTGTTTTGTGCTGTGGAACGAGCGACTAGCTCTTTATGCAGTGATTCATTGCTGGTTTCTTTGTAATAATATAATGCCAAAACTAATGAACCGTTTTTGATGATATTTTTATGCTGACGAAGTACAACTCGGAAAGTGTGCTTTTTTTTCAGATCGAAAATTGGCCATATTTTGGACCGGAAATTGTTAGAAACCAATGGTTGAAACCCAGTTGTTAGAACCCGTTTTTGGGCCTTAGAGCTTCATCGGGCAGATGACCAGAAGTGGTTAATACTCGCTGAAATCCTTTCAACCCTTTTTTTGGTGTGCGTCAATTGTAATAGCGTGGATTTCACATTGGATAATGAGTTGTACAAACAAACAAAGTATGCAACAATTTTGAGGATCAACAATTCAGTTTCACGAGAAACATTCAATCTCATTATCGATCAACGAAAAACTTGTTTCGTAATAAAAATACCCCAAAACAAAACTTGTTAAGGGTTCCCGCCAAGCTTTCGGCCGTCTGAAGTCGTGATATCAAACGCCAAGCTCATTGGCCAAGCCAATCCCACCGAGGAATAGTTCGAAGGCTAAATGAAATATATGAAAATTGCTTACTGCGCAATTTTCAATTCTTTGATTTAAAGTTTGAAGTCTTAGTCGATGGGATTAGCTTAGCGAAAGAGCTTGGCGTTTGATGTCACGACTTCACACAACCGAAAAGCTTGGCCGGAATCTTCAACAAGTTTTGTTTTGGGGCAGATATCTGATCTTTTTGGTCCCAATTGATGAAATCCATTTTTTTCTTAGTAATTACCAGATGGAAACACCAATCTAATTTCTGGTCCATTTTTTTGTTGTTGTTGGCTTTCATTACATTTTGAGGACAGCAGTCTTTTTCATATGATTAGTATTTCTCACGGATTTTAATGTTCAGTTTGGCATTGTTGCATAATAACAATGTTTAGAACAATGTAAAACAGTCAATTTGGTCGTTTAGAGGTCCTTTACCCCTGAACCACTTGACCAATTAGAAGTGGCCTTATGAAAAGGGCACATCTCTAGAGCAATTCCTGTAAAATGAAGTAAGAATTAGCTTTATTTACCGCATGGAAGAATTTATTTTCGTGATACAAGAAAAGCAGTAGATAGTAGCCAGTTGCCAGTAAGTAATTAGGTAAATATAATGTTATTCACGTGTTTTTTGCAACAAGGAAACGGTAAGATGTGTCATTAATAGTGACCTTTATTTATGTTGTCAGGCTACCAAAGTCTCCCGATCAAACAAGTTTCAGCCTTTTCTGTCGCATTGTTATTTATCCTCAGAGAGCTGAAAACAGCCAAACTACCTTAGCTATAAAGACACAACGTGTCTAGTAGTCGCCATGCTCCTATATGTATATATTATCTGGACGTTATCGTTTATCTTGGTGGGTGACACACTAGCGTATGTTTTGATGCAACGATCCGGGAAAAAAAAATTGTACTAGACAGGATTCTGTAAAAAATGAAAAGGGAGGGAAGAACGAACGGAGGTAGCTAGAGGAAGGAAAGGAGGGAATTTAAAAAGTAACGGAGCCAGAGGGACGGAGTAGGCGAGGAGAGGGAGGAAGGGAGAGGAGGTAGGGTCAACAATGTAGGTGCAACTGCGCTACCCCTAACCTCGGGAAAACTGCCCTTCCCCTCCCTAGATGTATATAACGCTCCGCTTCTATACGTCAACATGTGATGGTGACTGTCCTAGTTTAGCTACCTACCATATGGTTAAGCTTCAAAAAAGGGACTTACAACGTGCCGAGTTTCTATTTCTTACTGACATCTGTACGTCGTACATTAAATGTGATTTTAGAAGTGTAATGCAGAATATCTAAGTTAACCTGGTAAATTTTCCTTTTTTATTCAGATTGAAGTTTTTGTAGGCTGTCTGGCGTACAAATATCACGAGGTAAGAATTTACATAAAACTACTCTGCATTTTAGAGCGATGTAAAAAATTATTAGAATTGTAACTAAAGCAGGGAAATGCGAGAAGACGAACGGACTTCAGCAAGGAAGTAGCATTTTTTTAAACCAACGGCACCAGCTTGGTGGAATCTGACTGTAATGTAAGGTGTTTTATTTTTATTGCTTTTTACTCTGAAGATGGTATCGCCCTTTGTAATATGATTCCGAAATATTAGTTTTTATTGTTGTTGATTGTGCTACTGGCTCACATTTTATACGAGTGCACATATCCTTATCCATGATTTCAAGCATATATCTTAAAAATACACTTGCTGGGCAATACCAGGGAAGCTTACGACACTATTGCCGGGCTCCCTTACGTGGGTGCCTCCCTCCCTTCCCCGGAGGTCGAGATCCCTGCAGAACATTCCCAGGAAGGCTTGAGCCCTCCCAATCGACTCCATGGCAATGGGGGTGGAGAGGAGGGCACCATTGCATGCTAGTCCCAATGGGGATGAGCACTGTGGAAAAGGTTGAGAACTGCTACCCTAGGACTATTGTGTGCGCGGTGTATCTTGAGTCCTGCACGTATTTTGTGAGCGGCTACGTCATCCTGGATGGAGTGGCTTTAATCGATGGCCGCCATTGTTTTTGGTAACCATCTTGGATATCAACAAGGTACTCTGCTGCTTAAAAAGTACAATCGATTATCTGTGTTCGTTCTGCGGAAAACTCAAGATAGGCCGCGGACACTATAGTTTTACGATGCAAATGATTGCAATGATTTCTAACGTATTCTGCTCCCCCCCCCCCTCGCCCCGAAGAAACCAGGGTGAAATCAGCAAAACTGTATTAATAGTTTAAAAACACAGTTTACTAGAGTGGGCAACTTTGTTCATCAACTGATACTATTAAACATCTAATAATTTGTGTACCGTTGCGTGATGTACTTTTGTCACCTGAACACAATGCACTAGCATGTGTCGAGATAAAACACCTAGAATTACAGAAACTAACAATTAATTAATACATTATTATTTGTTACAGGCAAGAGCCGGGATCTGTTAAAATCAGCCACTTCTTAAGACAGAAGATAGCCTACTGTGAATGCACAAACTGTTCGCCCAAAAAATTAATGTATTTGTTGGATGTTACGTGAAATTTTTTTCAATAAAATGTTGAATTTTTTTTAACAAATATTGTGCTAACTGATTAACACACACCGAGTCTGAGGTCGTTATGCAGCAGGAGCCACATAAAAATATTTTTGAAAGTTTAATACAAATTATGGAATTAGCCTAGTGTAAATCGACTGTGGACATACCACGACCCAAATTCTTAAAACTGCCTGCATTTCCCATGACCAATTTTTTTAACTCTTTGACCCTTGGTCATTAAGATAAATTGTTCAAAAGTTTCTAATGTTTCAATTTAACATGGATTTTCGGCTGGGGAATGTTCACATCTTGGGCTGTGCGTCAGTTAGCCCAGCTCTTTGTACCCTAATGCTATAATAAGTAAATACATTGGGAGTGGGTGCGGGTAAGCCAAAGCATCTGTTTCCCCTATTTATTCGACAAATAACACTAATTTCTTCGTTAACTCAAAAAACGAAATCGAACCCTGGTCTCTACTAATTTTTACGATTTTGCATTAACCAGACTTAAAATATAATTGTTTTTTTTTCCCATTGGGAGACTAAATCAATTATTATCAAATGTTGCGATTGAAGCAAACACCCATCGTATCATCCAAGGGCGGCAATTGCATTTTTCTTCATTGGAATTTAAGGGTAAATGTTAAATTGGGTAAAATTACCCTACCCGAGCAAAGCTGGGTAGTTCTGGTAGTTTAGGGATAAGAGAGAAAGTCTGAGCCAGTAACATAACATAAACCCCATAATTTTCTTTAGCATGCACCACTGACTAGTGGTATAGAAATAAACCTAATTTGTCTCAGTATACAACTCTAATTCAATTGAGGATAGCCAAATGCCATTTACGGGTGAACTAACTGTAAAATGCTTTGTGAGTTGCTGACTTTGAGGCAAGTTGATACCTCAACGATGTCTTCAGAATCCTTCATATGCATGCACATCCGTAGGAAAGGGGAGTACCTACGTTATAACTTTTGCTTTGATTCCACTGCTCGTCAGAAGACCATTTGGAAGAGAAGATGTAAATTTAGTTTCCTGGCTACATGTCAGGCAATTTAACCTCGTCGAAATCTTATTTTTGCCTTAAACATACAACATCCAGCACGAGCAATAATTGGCATGGAAACAGGAGGCAAGAAACGCAATTTCTACTCCAGTCGGCCTTGGATTGAGAACAAATCTTATTCCTCACGTCCAGGTAGCTTAAATGCTACTGCTTATAGATTAACTTCTAATCATTAGGGTCAGAACTAGGGCGGTATCTGATCACCTTCAAACCTCTAGCTTTTGTTCTTGATAAATGAAAAAATTCTTGGCAAAAGTTTGGACAAACCGTATATATTTTTCACACATTCTTAATAAATAAAATCATTTTTAACAATCCTTTTCTGCAAAAGTAAAAGCTGACACTCGTTTGACCTCATGAAGGTCGCGACTCAGGACGAGTGGTGGAACACTGGGTAGAATTTTCTTGGAGACGCCCCCTTTACGCCACTCTTGCTTGTGTTAATCATCTGGCCATGTGTCACCCATCCTTAAAGGTTAGTTTACATATGGATGATTGGCGTACAAGTAGCTCAATCCACACCGAAACGTAACCTGGTTTTAACGTTTTCTTAGTTTTTATTATTTGTGATGTTCTATAAATGCATGGTTTTATTACGGAGGTTAAGCCAAGCTGTGGTAAATGTTTTCAAATTTTTATTTTACTGATTTCCACTCAAATCAACACGCAAACATTGTCGTGAAGCCTTGCTCTTGCTGAAACCCAACTTTGGGCAAGTTTATATTTAAAAAATTGTATTGGGTAATTATACGAATATAAAATTCGTCCTGCAGACACTTTTGCTTCCAGGATGTTACTCATTCAAAATGGAACTTGCCCAAGTTCTGGTGGGAGTTGATGCTAAATTTATTCTCATAATTATTACCTCTGGAAATCACTAGATATACAGTAGTAAGAGTTAACAGAGAGCCTTTGTATTAAAACTCAACGTGAAAAACGTACCATTCCGTCGTATATTAATTTAATGTTAAGAAAATTGCAAATACTCTGCTAATGAAACTGTAAAATATGGTGAAAAAAAAAACTGTAAACTTGTTCTAGCAATGTTCTTAGAATCACGAGACTATTCTCCTGTCGTAGCTTTGAATTTGAGAATTTCCTTTTCATAGTTTGTTAAGCTGTTATTGGCTAAGATGGTGGAGGTGAAAACAGCCAGGGTGAACATGAACTACCTTCATCAGTAAGCTTAAACGTTTTTAATGCTCAGATGGGACGAAGGTTTCACCAGCACCTTTAGTTGCATGGATCCCAGAATCCGAAAGTTCAAAGCAGCAACAGCAATGATGTGGGATTTTTTAAAAAATGTACTGAAAAGAGTTCATAGCAATTTGTGGTGGTCTTCCCTCGGCAGTGAAGATCAAGTCTAGCTGGTTCTGGTTACCTAGCTTGCAAGGTAGCTGAAAATAGCCAGTTTGTTAAATAAATAAATAAAAAGAGCTGAAAATGGCTTACAGTTAATACTTTGATGATTGCAGCATTTGTTGGGAGAATAATTCTGTAATAAAAATGGATTGGATACTGCACTGCTATTGTTGGATTTGGCCTAAACAAACTTTTGTGCTGAAAAGGCATTGTCGTGTGCTTCATTTTCAATACTGTGAGACTTTACAAAGATGGACGCATTATGACACTTTGGTTGCAGAACCTTGCAGATCTCTTTTATACATTTATGATACACAGGTAAGTAAGTGTTAAAGTACATTTAACATAACATAAGCAAAAAGAATGATGGCTGGAAGAAAAACTTAAATATCTCGTCAGGCAAACAAATATCTGCTAAGGTTATATAGCTCATCAGTTTTTCTTGAAGCTTTCATCACAGGTTGCCATCATGACTTGTTCCAGAAAGTATCTCCAACATTGTTCTATAGATAAGTTTTTACAGTTCCATGCTAACCCTTGTTTTCAGTAAGGTGTAGCAATGAACTCTCGTTTTACTCATTAGACTCACGTTCAAGTGTTTTCTAAAAATGTGACGTAGGTCGATATTAAAAATTTTGACAAAACAATCATGTTGCTGCAGACTCTTAGCTCCTCAGAGTGGCAAGCTGATTTTTGTTAATGTTTTCTACATATATACATAGTAGATCTGCTGTTGTTCAATTTGGCCTAAACAAACTTTTGTGCTGAAAAGGCATTGTCGTGTGCTTCATTTTCAATGCCGTGAGACTTTACAAAGCTGGACGCTTTATGACACTTTGTGGTTTCAGAACCTTGCAGGTCTCTGCATATATAGTTGATCCCATAAATGAATATTGATATGGATATTTTTGCTATGTATGGACAGTAGCTTTTCAAGCTTAATGTTGTTGGCTACCCACTCCTGTAAGTCATTCCAAACCTTTGCTACCAGGCATACGAAGAACTGCAACATGCACTCTCGATATGTCATGTTCACAACCAGCTTGAATGGATGGCCTCTAGTGCAGCCATCAGGGCACAGTCTAACGAATGTCAATATTGGTCCAGGTTTAAGATTTCTCTGACAATCATGAAAGTAAAATTTTAATTTTGTCTTACTCTTCTCAGTTGTAAAGGCTCTAATCCTAGGGCTTGGAGCATCTCTGCGTACGTTAAATTTTTCATGGCCTTTGGATACTTTGTGTATCTTCTAGGAACTGATTCAACTGGTTCAATATCAACAATCTGTAAGAGCAACCAGACTGGACCAGCATATGCAACATTTGGCCTGATATAGGTCTTGAAAGCCCCGCAACAAAAGTTCTACGTTGCCGGACACGAAACAACTTTTTATAATCGCTGAGCACTGAAAAATGAGTTTTACAATCTGTCTTCAGTGCGCAGAAGCTATCAAATCGTTTTCAAACAACACACTAAATTTCACACCTCGGTAAGTTGATACAATCTCATATCACAAATAGTACATTCATTGAAACTTTTATTTCTTCCTGTGTAGAAGGAGCTACATTTTAGAGCAGCAAAAACTATTTAGACCAGGTTTAACTTCAATTTAGTTGCCAACCAGGGGACATTTCTCTAGGGCACCCAGTAGGAGGAAGTTGAAGCTGCAGTGTTTCGAGTACGTGTCCCGGTCCAAGGTGCCTGGACCTCTAGGTTTAGGACCACATGGGAGTCCCGACTCCTCAGATGCTGGACTGGGACGCATGCTTGAAGCCACGCAGCAGCTTTATTAAGGGGAAATAAATAGACATAAATCGCTGGAAATAATATTAAGGAAAATTGGAAATTGGAAATTATTAAGGGGCCAGTGGCATGACGGGGCATGTTAGCATACTGCTGATGCATTAGAGTCAGTGTGAGAGCCTATCATCCATCAGGAGTTATGGATATATTCTGGCTTATTCTGCATCGATAATCTCAGTTCCTTCATGGCTCAAGGCAAGCATGCATAACAAAATAGGTCACAATGAGAGAAGATCATTCAAAGCTATTGCTTTGAGTACTGGAGTAGGAATTGGCTCAAATTTACTATTGTTCAAAATAAGGCGAGATTGGTAGACTGAATCGTGACTGGCATGTCTCTTGAATCAAGCTCCATGTATCATAACATAAAATCTACTCAGTTATGTTTCTCATGCTAGATTCTATGTTATGATTGTAACTCAATAAATTTTGTATCGGTGTTTTGATGTTGGTATTATTATAGCTGATGCTTAAAGGCAACATGTGAAAATACATTGCAGAGTCATAGAGTTCAAACAATAAACCAAATATGAAAATGCTCCCTGTAACTTCCCATGCAACCTCTCCAAATGAGGGCCAGATGGTGCCTGCTATAGTGCTTTAAGTTTTAATTTTTTCGGAAAAAATGTACTTGTGCTCATAAACACAATCATAGGTATTCTAAGAAATCACTTAAAATCATAAATTAGTCTGATAAGTATAGTTCTAGTCAAGAATTTGAATCTAACCTGGAATTTGCAACAGCAGCTTGACGTGGTAGCCTTGGGAGGGGGGGGGAGGGCACGCCTATCACAGCTGAAGGGGAGGAGGGACAATTGCTGCCTCCCTAGTAGAAAATATAGTGCAAATTTACAAGAGTCACATCGCAACTATGGTTAATGTTACATACCTTTCCTTTATATAGATAAATAAATAAAAGAGAACCAACTAATGGAAAAAAATAAGAGAGATTTTGGGCTTTTCATCTCGCAATTGCTAAGATAACAAATGGCTTTTCGGCTGTTTGAAGTTGTGATATCAAACGCCAAGCTCTTTCGCCAAGTTAATCCCACCGACTAAAACTTCAAATGTTAAATGAATCCTTAAAAATGACATAGTAAACAATGTTCATGTTTTTCATGTAACGTTCGAACTATTACTCGGCTGGATTACCACGGCAAAAGAGCTTTGTGTTTGATATCACGACTTCATATGGCTGAAAAGCTTGGCAGGAATCCTTAAAAAATTTTGTTTTAGGCGAATTAGGTAGAGCCGTGTTAAGTGTTACTCAGTCCTTTGATACAAATTCTTTTTAAAGGGAATAATATTTTGTGCTTCCCTCTCAACAACTTTCGTGTTCTGGAACATTGGAACTGTAGGCTCCTCTAACATTAACAGTAAGGTCCGGTGTCATGACAACAATAAACATTCATGTTCGTAACAACGTGACTTTTGCTATGCCAGTTTACCCAGTGCTTCCTCTCGTACTGGGCAAAGGCAGAACAATCCGCAAGAGAACTCAGTGTTTTTTTGCCAGGTTCATTGTGGTGTAACCGTGGTCTTGATTTTGCACTAGCCATGGATGCTGCCATGGATGCTGCCATGGATATTTATATAGTAAAGAGAAGGCCACTTAAAGGTGGTAGCCATTTTGAGCTTCAGTCTTCCAACAAACTGACGCCATCCTTGATATTCCCTCACTGGCCCTCCCATTTATAAGCAATGATTTTGTGAAAAACATTTTTTGACTGTCAGGAGGTTAATGCATTACACTTCATCCTTAGACCCAGACAATAATTTCTGAATTTTATAAACAGATATGAAAATTAAAATACCAAACTTACATAGGTTACACAGTATAGTATGGCTGCGGAGTTTACAGCTTATAAAGTGTGTGCAAAAAAAACCGCATTCAAATGTTAATTTTAATTTCCAATCCTTGATGCTCTACGTCACCCAAACTAAGCCGGTCTTTATATAACGTCGGGAGCCAAAGGAAATTGGGGGAGGATGAAGAATTTTTTTACCCTCTCGAGGGAAGGTCATACATTTTTGAGGTTCCATCAAGAGGGGGAAGACAAAAACACAGCGACCAAACTGAAAGACAAAGTAATTTTTGGACCTCAAAAAAGGCACAGTCAAATTTTCTAAAAACGACTCAGTTTCTGAGGGGCAGACTTCCCTCCCCCCCAGACTTCCCACGATGTGAGTATTTACAATGTTTTGAAGCTATTACTACCAATGCTGCAAGTATAGATTTTATAAAGAACTTCGTTGAAAAGCCTTGGCACCTGGTTTCTTGGCTTCTTCTGTTTTTCAGGTGCTGACTATGTTACAGATGTGGGCAAGCAAACAGTATGTTCATCATACTTATTTATGAATCTCGACAGAGATGGGTGTAAGGAATATTTTATAGAACATTTTTAACCCAACGTGTCTTTTCGTTAAAAACGAGACGCGTTTCCTTACAACTAATGGTTACTGTCGGTGTGGAGAGTTACTTACTTAATTTAGCTACAGCACTAATCTTGGCTACAGGAAATCATCTGCAGATACATTATTTTTCACATTATTTTTTGACTCTGAATGGGGGGGGGGGTCAAGATTTTTTTCAGGGTCTCTCGTAGGAGGGGGTCTTCAAAAATTGGTGGTCACATTTTCATTTCCTCCCGCCCTTCCCCACCCATAAATTATGACCGGTCCCTAAGCCTACATGAAATGTTAAAATACTACAATAACATGCATCAAAAAAATCAAATTCTCTTGTAATCTCATGAGCCTGTTTAAAAGATGCACCTTAAAGGTTTTGCTCTAACCTGTTAACAAAGACAATAAATCAAGAAGCACAAACCAACCTGTCTCTTACCACCTGGTCTCTTACAATATTCATCAAACCTAACCGTTAAACAGCCACTCAAGTTCTCTCGCTCTTGTACTTCTGAGATTTATATTTGCTACGGCGCAGAAGATTATTTGTATTGATAGTATCTTTGAATCAGTCGACAATTACAAGTGACACTATGGAGGCAAAATATAGAGCAGCAAGCATCATCGCTCTTCTGTGTAAATTATATGTGACAGATGCAACAAATTATGACCAAGATTTCCATAATTCTCCACCCCATGCACCCCCTGACCATCCAGCTCATCGTCCTCCGAATTTCGTGAATCTTGAGCAACATGATGCGGCTCCTCATCCTCAAAATCATGCTGCACATCTAGTGTTACCACATCATCCACAAGATGATCCACGTCATCCACATAATGATCCACGTCATCCACATCATGATCCACGTCATCCACACCATGATCCACATCGTCCACCACAACACCCTAATCAGGTAAGCAAACTGTTTTAGAATTGCACAACTGATTAAATCCTGGAAAAACACCAAACGAATGTTTTACGAGATTGCCCCTATTTAAATATTCTTCAGACGAGTTGTTTAACTAACTGCGAACTGATAATCACCCCCAAGAAAATGTATTCTCCCAATAACAGCAGATGATGGGATTCATCGGTTTTTGTCGTTGTTGTTGTTGTATGGTTGTTATAGTTGTGATTGTGTTTTGTTTGCTTGTTCACTTGTTTTTTAAATTTCCTATACACAATAAGATAATTGAAATCTACCTAACTCATAAGTACCAGATTGGGTTTTCTACCCCACTCATGACTCCCCTAAACTTTTATTGCTATTGAATTAATAGCAATAAAAAATAACGACCCCTTTGTGTTTTCAGTTCATGTCTGATAAATTGATGCCCGTAAATATTGCCTTGAGTTGTCAATAGTTCGCAGCAAAGCTTTACAGAATTAACCCCAAAAATTAATTATTAATTGCAACAGAGTGCCTGTTGTCACTTTCTGAACAATATTGCAATGCAAATAAGATAATCATTTTGTTTTTCAGCAATTCGAATGTGATATGCGGTTGCCTGCTCACGTAAGTCTATATTTTAATTTGAACCACCATAGGCAGTGCTTGCAAATGTGCGGTAATTACAATTTTTACTGTGACAACTGTGTACTGGACAAGCAGCTGAGGACAGTTTAAATGTATGAAGTATTTATTAAACACACTGCGCTCTTCAGTGACAGAACATAAAATTAAAAGAATTTAAAATATTCTTTTTAGCTTAACCAACCTGCAATCATTAAGCTACAGGCTGGTGAAAAAAAAAGAGAAAAAAAAAACAATTCTTGTCCCTAATTATAATTATAAAAGAAGCATGCAATATTTCTGAGGACAGGATGCTAACATTCAACCTAGTACAAATGGTAGATAGACGTAATCAGCTAGGAATTATGCCTATGCCTGAATTTGTGTAGGCTATATAATGCAATTCGGCAGTCTCCTATGCTGACAAATACCAAAACGTGTGTAACGGACATGTTCACATCACCACTTCGAGCTGCTTCAGATGGTTGGATACTAATTGTGTTCGTAGCACTTTCAAGGGGGGGGGGATTGAGGCTTAATGGCGCGTCGACAACTTGGTCATTAGCGCCAACCTCAGGGTTGCCACTGCACCACTTTCAAGGGTCTTATGTAACACTGTTCATGGTGTTTTCTCTGTTCAGTATCCCAAAAACGTACATTGTGTAGCACAACTGATTTGGAAGTCTAAAGCAATTCGCGTTTAGCCTTGCAAACATACGTGTACACGCTAGCAGACTCGTATTGCTGTTGGTTGCTAAGGCACTACGGCTTATCACCATGAGAATGTATTATGAGTCAATTGCATAACCTTCCATGTTCATACTTCTTGATCAAGCATGTTACTAGCTTTACATTTTTTTTCACATTTTTTTCAGATTTCAACGTCACATGTTTTCTACTTTCTTCACATAACTAAACAGATAAATTTCACCATTTTTCTTTAATTAGTTTCGACTAATTATAAACGATTGTGTGAGCTAATGTTATTTAGTTTTTCTTTTTTTTTTGTAGAGCTGGCTTCAAAATTCGTTATCAGCTCATTTGCAGTTGCTGGAGCTTACTTTGCATTTGGGATTATTGCTTTTGCTAGTTCAGTTTGAATACAAAATAAAATCTGTCATTACTGTACAGAAAGTTGGTTGGTTTATGGTGAAATCTTATTTTTCACAGTACAGCTTTTTATTTCTTATGTTTTGTCAACATATCCTGAGAACAAATCCAAAAGCACATGCGAGGTAAAAACATTGTCTAATATTTCAATATCAGAGGAGACATAAAACTGGCAATACCTTCACCAGAGAATAAAAAACACACTTAAAACATGTTACATTGCCGTAAGTGGGTCAACCATCACAGTGTTGATTTCGTGTTGCAGCACTAAAACAAACAAAATGTAGCTTTAAAATGCCGAATGGCCATAATGTGTACAATACATGCTGTAAAAGGTCCATATTAAAAAAAATTTTCGTATCATAAAATATGAATATGTACGGAAAATACATTAAAAAAAAAACTAGTGCTTGCTTACAGAGCAATGAGCAACTTCTAGGAGGAAAGCAAAGTGAACGGCGAATGTGACATACAAATTATTGGGGCTATTGGCAGGGGTAAAATGGACGACTGCACTGTGGTAATTTTCTTGTTAATATGTAATAGTTATGCCACCCCTGGCGAATTGTATCGGACTTATCACACGATGAGCGATAATCCGCACATGGCCAATCAGCGCAATCTACATCAAGATGACGTCGAGGCCGAAGGCCGAGGCGCCATCGAGACGTAGTTCGAGCAGATGGCCATGTAAGGGATATCGCCTTTCAGCTCATAAATCCGATACAGTTCACCAGGGGTGGCATAACTAATTTATCGCACCGTCCCTAACTTTCAAACAAAAAACAAATTGGTGGGGTAAATTGGAAAGTTTCTCTTTATAGATGTGTTGTTTATGCAAACTTTGTATCGTCACGTTTGTATAAGTTCGTATTGACACAGTCAGGTTTGCGGCCGATACCATTTGAGTGGAGGGTGTTTTGTGTCTTACCGTGATAGTTGACAAATTATGGCATGTAAGAGGTTTTTTAATGTGTTTTCCCCTCTGATGATGGTATCACAGGTTTTTATGTAGCCCCTAATGTCGAAATATTACATAGTGTATTAATCTCGCATGTGATTTTGGCTTAGTTCTCTATATACATATACTGCAGTGCATATTCCATTCCTTACGACATCTTGTGAATTCCCAACGTTTTCAACCACATGCAAAGACGCTTGATATTCTTCATTTTCGCTTGCTTATGTAGACTGAGCAAGTTATTTAGTATGTACTAAAACTCCCAAGCGGATTTCACAGTAGGACACGCAACGTCTCAAGTTGAAGTCACTGGACTGCACAGCCGGTCAAAGATATTTTAAACTAAAGAATTCAATTTTTGTATTACTCATTTACAGGTAATAGAAGTTGGTCTGGAATGTCGACGCGAGTTTGCAAATGAAAGGGTGAGTACTTATGTAAGCAGATCAGCCAACACATAGCAAATCAAAATGATTCAAAATCGATTATAATGCATTCGCATTGTCATTTTTAGAATTTCATATTTAATACAATAATAATAGACCATTTGTCGCAACTGAAGCTCACAGGACAGAGAAGGACACCCACCCAGCCTAACAGAGAATGAGACCGACTCCAACACCCAGCCAAACTTAACGCATAGTAAAAATGGTCTGACACCATTACAATGGTTAAAAACAAAGGTCAAAAAATATAAGAATTTGAAAATGAAAATTTACGAGAATATGGTATTGTCAGAAGGACAGTCTTCATAATGTGTTAAGGCCATGATTTTTTATTTTAGTTTTCAAAACAGCGAGTGAAGGTGCCTCAAAAACATCTCAGGCATAGAGTTCCAAACATTCACCACACGATTCGCAAAGGAAAAATTTCTACACTCTCTCCTTGCCCAAGCAACAAGATTTTTCTAGTGGCCCGTCTGTCTGGCGGTCACCTTCACGCGAGGTAAACAACAATCTGACAGGTGTCTGCACAGAATTTGATAAATTAAAATCAAATCTGCCACAAGATGGCGATATCGCACCCGCACACTGTAAACTAAGTGTGCTCTACTGGTAATCACTTACAACCCAAATTGAGAGATGTAATGCCCTAATATGTTGGCAGACCACGAATTTATAAAGAATTTATAAGTTATAAATTAACGTGTCTGCACAGAATTTGATAAATTAAAATCAAATCTGCCACAAGACGGTGATATTCCATTGATTCTAGCTTAAGGACTGCCAAGTTTTCAGCGTAGGATTTATGTTTCATCCCGCACGGGTATTTTGTGAATATTCGCTGAACAGATTCAACGTTGTCAATTTCTCCCAATAAGTTTGTAAAACCAATGTTCACCGATGGCAGTATTTTGTTATCTGAGGTGTAATTTGTGTAATTTATACAGAACAAACGTAAAACAATTAGCAGAATTTATAGCTGTTCGGGACAATCGCGTAGCGGAAGACTATACCAGTACTAATTTTTTTTCGTATTTATTGTTGCAGGGCCACGAAGCTGATTTGGATCTATACATATGTTTATTGTACGGCGTTGGTGTGGTAATTGATTTTCTGCCTATTACTCCCGTATTACCTCTATTCACACCCTGATGGCCGTAAACTGGCAGAAGTGTATTAACACAATGGTTTACCATTTTCAGATTGAAAGCTTAAGAACGATGGATGTTAACTTCCTTAAACTGGCCAGGTTGATTGATACCTTCCCAAGTCCTCCACAGGTACATAGTCGTTATTCAAAAGTAGTACTTTTGGCACGGTCTAACAGTAACGCAATCGCACCTGCACACTGTAAACTAAGTGTGCTCTACTGGTAATCACTTACAACCCAAACTGACAGATGTTATGCCCTAAGTAAGTTGGCAGACCACGAGATAAAGAAGAGTTTTGGTAAAAGGAGGAGTATTCCGGCTTTCTCCAAGGTAGGACGGGAACAGCGACAAAATCGGAAATTTTGTTTGTACTGCAACAATGCATCCCATGACATAGAATTAAAATTTCTGCCTTTCAATAGACAACAGCTTACTCGATAAATACTTACGTTTATAGATCTGCCAGTGAAAACCCCATGGATCAGAAGCAAATCTCTTTGTCCCTGCTTCACCCCCCCCCTCTTCATCCTCCAGTCAAATTCCTCTTAATCTGCTTCACTCACTCGATCAGCGTATCCCCTTCAGTCCTTTCCTGGCACCCTCCTCCTTTTCCCAATGCAGTGGGGTTCCGTTTGTGGATGGTACACATGGAGATAAAGAGTATGAATGCTATTCTTAAAGTTGCAATCATGAAAAAGGTTTATTTTTTACCTATAGCATTGAATTTTTGTTCCCCCCTCTATATGTTTTCCTTCTTGTTTCTTATTTTTGTGTGGGATATCCCGGTCCACCCCAACTCAACCCTCATAGCTTTGCTGTCCTTTTGCACTTCCTTCTTCCCTCAGACTTCTAAATTCGGATCATTTCAGGCCCAGGATTTATGTTATTAAAAAAAAATTGGCTCTATATTGTATGTGTTTAATATGATAATCAAAGTCCTGTCTATTATTGTTGAGACTGTTATGCTTTAGCCATTGTTATGCTTATGCTATTGCCGATGCTAACTTTCGTCCACAGAAAACTAGGATGTACATAAGAAGGTTATGATGCTGTTCCGATTCTTTTCACTGGTAGATTTTTTATTTTGAGACTATACCTTCATATTTTCCTAATGGCAGTTAACCAATGCAAAGCCAATAATTGGCAGCCACTAGCCAATCACACCTTCTTGAACATAGATAAAACGTGCACGAGGTATTTTATCAGACAAAAATGTCACCTTTTCCCTCCATGTTATTTTTTACGATCGAATCGTCTGGTTTCCTGGTCTCCGCCACATAGCGCAAGTCTGAAAGAACTACATTTAGTAGGCATAAACCGATTTCTGAACAAATACAACGTACCTTGTCGTCACATAAAGGCCGGATCTGGCCTCTGTGCAATGCACGATTAATCTTTGGGTATCATTAGTCGATCAGCCAGCAGCAGCTTTCCGCCCAAGCGTGTTAGAACTATTAGCCGCTAATATTCCAAGCTAGGCATCAGAAGCATGTAATATATTAAATGTTGTTCTTAAACGTAAATAGTTGAAAATAAATTAATAATAATTATCGTAAAACTTAGTAATGCTACGGATCATATTCTATTCTAAATGTAAAAAACAAATTTTTTAATTAAAAATAAAACACGTATTTGCTTTGGTTGACGCGCCGTAATTGGAACTAATGTTCGGCCCACACCAGTCTTCAGCTGTCACGTGAGGTAGGCTACTAGTGCAACCTCTCGAGATATGTTTTCAGTTTCGGAATGTAACTCTGGGTTGGGAACATTTATCGATTAAAAAAAAACACCCTCGTGACATTTCTACTGAATATTCTGATTAAGACTCAAAAGACTAAGAGGACAACGTGATGAATAAGAGTACTTCACCCGTTGATAACATTAGTTCATTTTGCTTTTTAACTTTGATTTAAAGTGACAATATTAATTGAGATAATGCTTAAAATATGTAGGTTATGTTCTCCCGGCTGAAACAAATCATAGACCGTCTTTTGTTACTTCATGTGTTTTTATTTATTTATTTATTTTATTTTTATTCGTCTCTAGGAAAGAAGTAATATCAAAGCATTAGTGGGTGCTTGTGCCAGATTTGCCAAACACAGCAAAAAATTAGGAAAGAAAAGGGTATGTTTGAATGAAAACTTTTTTATCATGAGTTTCTTTCTTCTATTTCTGGAGCTAAAAGAGCAGCGTTATAGCGTGTTTCCTTCTACCCCTAAGCCACTGAGGTCTTTTAGATGGGTGTTCATTAGGCTAGTTGACTGAGCCGAGAAATGCGCGAGTCGAGTTGGCTTGCTATTCGCCCTCTACTCTATCAATGTAAACCTCTACTCTACTCGACCGTGCGATCATACTTGAATCGCAACTTGTATGGCAGTTGACTATCCCCATGTTTGATATTTGATGCGAGTCAGCGGTCGAGTTATGTTTATAAGATGGCAGCACCCCAGCTGGCGGCAAAGTGGGGAAGCTACAACGTCAAAATTTGTATGGACTTGCATTGACAGTACTCTGCGCGAGCAAGAAACAAGCGTAAACAGCAACTCGTACCAGTGACACACCCCAGTGCTCGGCCCAATCAACTAGCCTAATGTACATCCACATTTAGGCTAGTTGACTAGGCTGAGTAATGTGCGAGTCAAGTTGACTTACTTGTACCAATGTAAACCTCTATTCTACTAGACCATGCGAGCGCACTTGACGCGCTACTCGTATGCCAGTTGACTATCCACACGTTTAATATTATAATGCGAGTCAGCGAGCAAGTTACGTTTACAAGATGGCAGCATCCCAGCTGGTGTAAAAGTGGGGAAACTACAACATCGAAATTTGTATGGACTTACATGGAACTACTTTCAGCGAGTAAGAAACTAGTATAAACAGGGACTCGCATGTGAGTCCAGCCGCACCAGTGACATGCTCCAGTGCTCGGCCCGGTCAACTACTAGCCTAATGCACATTCACCTTTAGTTTGTCGACGTAAAGGAGGAAATATTCACAAGGCCGAGCAGGCTAAAAGTTCCACGCCTCGTACGAAGTATGGAGTTTTTACCTCACTCGTCTTGTTCACAACAGATGCTCGCTTACAGGTATCATAGTTCTAACCATGGCTGGCGACTCGGGGGTAGGAGGAGGCCAGTTTGTATGGGGGCCCCTGGATTTTAGGAGCTCGGAGGAATTAAGCTTAGTTGCTGTACTCTTCTATATCACTAATGTTATGTTTGTGTTTATAATATAGTCATAAAAGTTAGTTTTATGTCTTATCATTCTCTGCAAATCCCATCAAGTACATCTAGCAACAACGAAAATGTTGCTGTGCTCCATCTGAACCCTAGCCAAAAAGGAGGCCCTAACACCCAGGCCCAGGAAGTTTTCCACTGGTCGTCCTGGTTCTAAACGACTAAGTGCTGGAATGGACTGTGTTGTATACTCGTAAAGTAGTTTCAGGAATACTGGAGAATACCTTCTAGCCGCCATGTTAAGGAACAGGATGCCACCATTCCAGGACAGGATTATGCCATTCCAGAACAGGATTACATCATTCCAAAACAGGATAATATCATTCCAGAACAGGATTACACCATACCAGAACAGGATTACATCATTTTAGGACAAGACTATGTCACTACAGAACAGGATTACACTATGACAGAACACGATTACACCACTACAGAACATGATTACACCATTACAGAAGAGGATTACACCATTACAGAAAAGGATTACACCATTACAAAACAGTTTACACCATTACAGAAGAGGATTACACCATTGCAGAACAGGATTACACCATTACAGAGCAGGATTTAATAACGGTAGGCGAATAAGTCCTTGTGACTGTACTTCGTGTGAAGTATCGAGAAAAATTGAGGTGCTCTCGTATGGACGGAGGGTATGTCCTTTGAAGCCTAATCGCACGTGCATCACGGTAAAGAGAACAAATGTGAGAAAGATTGTATTTAATATCAGTCCATGGTCATTTCTCCAATGGAATTTCCTTGGTAAATTTCTATTTACAGAAGAGTGGGTGCGACGGCCAGCCTTTTCTATGGTAAGATTAGAATTAGAATCCAATTAGAATGCTACTGAAGTAATTCCGCAAATTAGGTCTAAAATTATGGTGCCTTGAAGTTCGACACCATGTTGCATAAATGAACATGCCTACGATCGAACCCAATTCTCCGTTAGCTGCTACTTACGAAATTAAAACGACAGGTAAAAAAACATTAGGCCTAAAAGCTGACAATTACGCCTAAAATATAAAACTATGGCTAAAAGCTAACATATTTTTAACCATCAATAGTCATGGTTACTACTTTTTGACTATGTAATAGAGATCACTGTTGCAGTGCTCGATAGAGGTGTGTGCTTCAACATTTTTTAAAGAGGCGGAGTGGCAGAAGTGTACAGAAGAACGGTTGCGATTAGGTACTTGCTGCAGGCACTTGTTAAAGCTCTGCTTCCGTCATGCGGAAATGTTACAAACGTGGATGAAGAAAAACAGTCTGACAAATTTGTAGCTTAAATTTCATTTCCTTCGTTGGTTAATGGCGAGTTTAAAAGAAACCACTCTTTTTCTTTCAGGTTGAAGCCTTTATTGGCTGCTTTTCGTTCAAGTATCATGAGGTAATGTTGTCCGTGTAATGCTGCTTTTATCTGCGGCTTATCTTTTAAGAGATGTTTCGTTACTATACGTTAGTGACCTACAAATCAGTTTGACTGAATGACAGTTTTTTTCCCTTCCTGGTGACCCGAGAATTAGCTGAGCTGGGAACTGGTGACATGGACTGACCTTGTACCCCACCCCAACCCTTTGAAACAAAATGAAGCCACGCAAAGTCTAACAGTTATGGTCGCACACTGTGGATTTTGTTTGCTTCTTTAATCGAATCAATCCAATACAGTCGCCCAAGACTAGCACTGACTAAGTTCCAGCTTTCCTTGTTGTGTTAAAAAACCTTATGCTGCACAGAAGGTAGTGGACGCGAATTCAGCCAAAGGGTAGTGCAGTGAAAGTCAGAGAACATGAGAGAGTGCAATAGAATGAATGTGTACAGATTTAACATTTTATCAAAATTTGAAACATGCAGTGTTTTGTATGAATAATCCTAACAAATCACTGTAAATTACAGGAGTAAAGACAACACTATAGCACAACAGCAAAAATAGTACACTAAAATTAGCTAAGATTCGGTAATCATTTATTGTGCACTTATATTTCACCGGGACTCGACCCAACGAACTCGGGATTGCAACTCAGATGCATCTGAGAAAGAAAGAGCGATGGCTCAGATGGTAGGAACATCTGAATTGTAATCTCTACACCTTGGACACTGGACAAATTGCATTGTGATCTCTCCACCGCGGATAGATGGCTCAGATGATAGGAACGTCTGAGTTGCAATCTCGCTACCTGGCACAGATGGTTCAGATATTAGGAGTATCCGAGTCGTGAACCCTCCACTTTGAACAGATGGTTCAGGTTGTCAGAGCATCTGAATTGTGATCTCTTCACATGGGATGGTAGGAGCGTCTGAGTTGTGATCTCTCTCCACCTTGGAGAGATGGTTCCGATATTAAGAGCATGTGAGTTGTGATCTCTTTGCCTTGGACAGATGGCTCAAACGGTAAGAGCATAGGAGCTGTGATCGCTCCACCATGGAGAGATGGCTGAGACGGTAGGTGCGTCTGAGTTGTTAAGAGATGTCTTAGACCATAGGAGCGTGAGTTGTGATCTCTCCATCTTGGACAGATGGTACAGACTATAGGAGCGTCTGAGCTGTGATCTCTTCACCTTGTACTGATGGCTCAGAAGGTAGGAGCATCTGAGTTGTGATCTTTATATCTTGGAAAGATGGTTTAGACAGTAAAAGTAGCCGAGTTGCAAGCTCTCCACCGTGGGTAGACGGCTCAGATGGTAGGAACGTCTGAGTTGTGTTCTCTCCATCTTGGACAAATGATTCAGATGATAGGAGTGTCTGAGCTGTGATCCCTACATCTTGAACAGATGGATCTGATGGTAGAACCGTCTGAGTTGTGATCTTCCAACTTGGACAGATGATTCAGACGGCAGGAGCATTTGCATTATAATCTCTTCACCTTTGTTGAAGCGATGGCTCAGACTGTAAGAACGTCTTAGTAGTAATCCTGAGTTTGTTATTTAACCTCTCAGTCATGTCATCTCAGTGAAATAAAAGTCCACAATAAAGTCTTACCGTACCTTTGCTAGTTTTACATTTTTGCTGTTGTGTTTCCTTTACTACTCTGCAGTATCTTCTGGAGGTTGGTGAGAGAATTGAATTTCTGGGCTCCCCTAAACCCTTTTCGAGTGTGTTGAGACCCCCAACGTCCTGCGTCCTAAGCCCTCAATTATTGAAATCCAGCTCAGAGGTTGCTTTGATATTTCAATCTGGTTAGTTTATCTCAAATCAAGCAACCAATTCGTGGTGATGTGTGGTAATATTACTTGAAAGATGTTTTAAGACATTTTAACATCAATGATTTTTTTTTTCAGGCAAGAAAACGGTATTGTGAGAATGAATGGGCACGAATAACCTTGTCTGTCACCAAAGATGTCACCGTCCGTACAAATACTACGCTTACGTTTGATTTCTTTAATCCCTCTGGGCGCAAGAAGGATAATCCCCAAGTGTTATTTCCTCCCGGCAAGCACAGATATCCGGAAGGTTCGGAATCCAGAGAAACGTTGGAAATCCCTCAATCGTATGAAGATCAGACTTTGGAACACCGTAGAAGGGACAAACACGATGAAGACTGTAGCGGCATCTACTGTTGAAGTTCACAATCTTCAATGTTTGAATAAAATTCTTACTCAAAAATTCCATAATTTATGTCCAGGAGCTCGTAAACTGAATCGCAAATAAGGGGGGAGAAATGCAAAGAATGTAGGGCATCCGTAGCCGGGATGCATTAGGCCCGAATGCATGAGGCAGGGCCCTAATTCTTACTAAAATGTGTTATAAAACAGCCCTTAATCATAACCCGAAATAGTTTAGTCGTAGGAGGCCCGAAATTGTGTGCTTGGACTAGTCCTTACCGGGAAAAAGCTAACAGCAACACTACTTGTATGTAGCCCAGATTTTTTACAATTACAGGGTGCCAAACAATGATAGCTTCTCCCCCCCCCCTCCCCAGAGTAAACTAAACTAAGCGGGATAGGAAAAAATGAAAGTACGGATAGGTAGCCCATTTTATTGTGGGTTTAAAACTCACAAGCTAAATATTCAGTGTTCACTCCAATGGCGTTACGAACAGATCAAACACACCAGGGTAGGAAGAGTGACTCAGAAAGCACCACGTTAAACACCATTTCCCGAAACACAGCATCGATGTGCTCCTCCATCCTGGTACGACTAATTCGAGTTGCTAGAGGTTCGGACAGCATCCTTTTTTCAACATTGTCCTTCATGATCGATCTAAAGTTTTCAGATATTCAAATCGGGAAAATTCGGGCTACACTCCTTTACCAAAGAAACTCGGAGCTTTTGAGTCACTTTTGTCTTCCTATACCCTGCTGTCTTCAATCTGTCCGTCTTCAATCTGTTCGTGACGACAATGGAGTGAACACTGAATATTGAGCTTGTGAGTGTAGACCCAAAATAAAATTGGCTATCTGTCGGTACTTTCATTTTTTTTCTATCAATGCCTAGTTTCCTCGGGGGGGGGGGCTATCATTGTTGGCACCCCTTACTTTTCCTGATCATTTAGAATTATTTATCGTGCTCGTTTACAAGTACTTATGGCTCTTTGCTTTTTAACCGACGCTGATTGGTCTCGGAGCACTCAACAAGATTGCGTCAAGATGATAGGGTGACTTTTCAACCAGAGCCGGTTGGGGAAGAAAGTGAGTCATGGAACTTTCACCCCAGCTCGCCTTGTTCACAGCAAATTCCCACCATTCCGTGATGACCAACGAATGTAATTTCAACGACGAATCACACAAAAGTGGATTGTGCATGTGATATATATTGCCCAATCCAAGAATTACTAATGAATCCTGGATCTGCCCCTGGCCTCACCATTTTTGAAAATTGGCAGCCCTATCGCCGATGACTATGCTTCCAGCATAGCAACACCATATAGCATTCTTTACACTTTTGTAAAATTTCAGTAACGAGCTTATGGTGGTGCAGAAGCGAAGTCAAAGTATGTTGGCTCTTTTTTTTTTTATGAAATCCAGTTCGCGTTGGAAACTGTCGAGTTCGTTCAGGGGCGGGTCGGGTTGCTCAGGGCCCACCTGGAAATGATTAGTAGGGGCCCATGCAGAGCGAAGTGTGAGGGGGGGGGGGGGGATTTAATAATACTAATAATAGTTGTCACAATATAATTAAAAAGCACTGAACAGAGAAGGACTCCAAATTATCTGTAGCACCCATCCTGATTTAACAAATAGGTAAAATGGCCTGATGGCTGACGTCATTTCAGTGTTTAAAAACAAGGGTAAACAGATAAGAAGGTAAAATGGATAACGTCAGAAGGTCCGTTTTAAAAATTTGTAGAGGTCAACTTCGTTTTAAGTTTAAGTTTAGCTGCTGTAAAGCTTTAAGTTTAGCTTTAAGCACAGCAGGTGAGGGCACGTCAACAACATCACCAGTTCGAGAATTCTAAACATTCACCATGCGATCAGTAACAAAAACTTTCTGAAATCACTCCTTGCCTGAGTGCCAACACAAGCGTTTTTCAGAGTGACGACAAGTGAAATCAACTTCAAGAACGGCAATCAACCTCAATGATTCTGGCTTAAGGATTACCAAGCGTGTAGGATTTATTTGTTCATCCTGCATAGGTATTTTGTGAAATTTGCCGAACAGATTCAACGTTGTCAATATCTCCCAATAAGTGCGGAGACCAAACAGAACCTGGATTTTGTACAAAATAAAATTCAAAGCATAAATCAAAACAAAATATAAATGTCAATTTGAACCACTTTAAACATGATTTACGCAGTTTTACAACCAGTCCTACGGTAATTGAAAACAGTGGCGTAAAAAAGTGTCTCTGGGCCCATAGGCAAAATGTATGGTCGGGCCCTCCGCTATTTACTGGGCCCCCCCTCCCCAAATCTTTAACTTTTTCGACTGTCTTAGTCCAAATGACTTACATACATATGTATGGTTTACGTTGCACAAACAACCAACAACTTTTCAGCCAAAGAAAATTACTTCGTAATGCAAACAAACAATAATGTTTGAAAAAATTTATTAAAAAAACATTTCTGTATGGTATTTTTTAGCCTACTTAACTGTCGAATTATTGTACATTATTACACTTGTTAAATGGGAACTCAGACTTGCTTATAACATACTGCACTTCCAACATGAAATTTACATACCATAGTTATAGGTAACTACTTGAGGCTCTTAAGGCGGTACTTTTGGCATGCGTTACTCAATGCAAAAATCTCAATGATGATGTCCATGCTCATATTTCTATGTCCGGCGACCCCCCCCCCTCTCCCCCCGAGTTTCAGGGGCCCGTAAGCAATGCTTCCCTAGCTTACCTGTACGTTACGCCACTGATTTGAAAGATGGGCCGTTGGTGGCTAGAGCTTATAATCGATTTTGGTAGGTAACAGATCCTAGGAATTTCCGACTGGAATTACCTAGCAAAATTGTCCCTCTCGCCCTCTGGCATCATGGCGTTGGCTGGGAGCGCAACAAGCCTCCAAAGTAATTAAAAAGAATCTGTTTTTCTGTTTGAGACACGATGACGTTCGCAATTTTTTTCTAATTTGTTAAAAAAGTTCCTGACCAGAATTTTTGCGTGTGAAATGCACTATAGTTCGAAAGAGAATTTCCCACCTCAAATATTTTGGGAGATATTCGGGATTTTCCTCGATTTATGCCGGTAAGGAAGCCCGAGTTACAAGACTAGCAGCCCCGAGCGCTACATGCCGTAATACACTTTGGGGAATTTGTCGCAATCGCAACAGAAGCTACAGCACCAGGAGGCACCATTATGCCCGTAGTGAATATTCTTTTAGTGTGAAGAATGCAGAAATAATCACAATTGGTAAACAAACAAACAAACAAACAAAAAACAACACAATTACTGCCAGTTTAAGCGTTTTGAAACAACGCGGTCGCTTTTTGCATCATTTCTACAGCACCTCAGTAGGAAAGGGCCCTGTGATGTCTCACGCTCATGTCGGTAGTGGCATGTAAAAGATCATAGGAATTACCGACGGGATTTACCTAGCAAAATTGTCCCCCTCTCCTTCTAGCGCTATGGCTAACGCTGGGTGCGCGTCAAACAACAACAGCATCTCAGTTGGAGAGGAAAGAAACTTGCGTTCTTTACCACTCCCCCCCCCCCCACCCTAGGCTAGGACTGGCCATAGTGCCATTGGCACAGGCGTCCTTAGGCTACCATGCTTTCGGAAAATAAGCAAAGCTACTTGAGCGCGACCCCAGACTTTGCTTCTGCTTGGGGAGCTTAGAGCGCTTCCCCAAACTCCTAGACGGTTGGAGGCACCATCACTTCATCAGAGTTTCGTGTAAAACGCATGGCGCTCTTCCCGGGTCATTTCGATAAATAAAACAGGCGTCCTTTCCTGCCCAGTCCGACTCTGCGCCCCCACCCCCACCCTTGCCACTAGTAAGAAATAAAAGTGTTATATATCAACTGATATTTTACCGACAGCTGGTTTATAACGCTATTGAAAGCACAAGTACGATGGTGAAAATAAGCTCGTACATACATTAAAGTTTGTTCCTAAAATATTGAACTGTCATCGATGTCACTCTTGGTGATCCTGATCTGTCACTGACAGTTACGGTGTCAGTACTGAATTGTTTGGGGGGGGGGGGGGGGGGCAGAGGGTACATCTGGAAACAGAGAAGGTCAAGTATTTTTTTTCAAGGCAACCACATTAGGCACTTTCATTCCGTTTATTTCAACCTGAACGTAACCCAAGTTCAATGCAGTAATTTGTAAAATAAGCCCCATAAACACAAAAAATGAATTAGGCTACACATATATTGCAAAGTTGCTAAAAAAATGTATATGTATAAATCAAATAAAAAAATAAAAGCTCTGTTTATTCATTTGATATCAAGTTTAGCCTGCAGGTTTTTTTTTATTATTTTATTTACTGGTTGTGACACCTGAGTGTTGGGATTTGGGGGACGGCGCGAGGGGGGGGGGTGAAATATTAGGGGAGGTCATGGCTAACCCCTGGCGCCGTCAGTGGTCACTGATCTGTCCGATTAGTTAAAAAAAATAACTAGCTAAAAAAGTCTAATAGGAAGCGAAAAAAGGATTGTTTGAGAATAATTCGTAAGGGAACCTTTTTCAGATTTTATAGTTACAAGTGTAATTTCTGTTATAGACGAATTTTTTCTCGTTGTAATTTCCTGGTTGCTCTTAAAATCTAGACATTTCATAGCTATAAAGACAATAAAGACAATAACGACAGCTAAGGGCCCGGTTATAATTTTTCGCCAATGGGAGAACGAAAAAGTCATTTTTGGATTTCGAAAATGAGACTTTCAGCAATCAATATTTCTAAAATCGCCTCAACTTCTGGGGAAAACCCCTATGATGTCAGTGTTTACTCAGTTTTGAAGCTGTCAGTATCACCACTGTAATTTTTTTTTCAATGCACTTTCTAGAAAATATTTGCTTCTATCTTGGTTCCTTGGCGCAGGAGGGTCACAATAATTTTAGACCATGAATAGGTAGGTTAAGATTTTGTTAGGGATTCGGAGGGAGGGGGTGCATTGGAATGTTGATGCTCACATTTTTATTTTGTCCGCCCCCCCCCCCCGGGGAGTTGGGCCCCAGGGCGGCCAGTCCGGGCCTGGCTATACTAGCAGTCGTGTTATTTTCAAAAGCATTTTAGTGATAAAAGATTTGAACATTGTAACTGTTAAATGACATGTTTAGAGGGACTACTGGTGTCCAACGGGATCGTTCATTTCTGTGGAAGGGAGAGCACCTGCTCTCTATCCACCCCTAGTTGGTAGTACTGTCTGGGTAATCGGAGGGTGCACTGCGCACGTAGCTACTGACAGTTTTGTTTTAACGGGCGTGAGATAGAACGTAATGGACGTGGTTAAATGTCAAAAAGCAAATTGCGTAAGTAGCCATTAAAAATGTAAGACTTTTGTAATCCGCCAATCCACCTTTACCCCGCATTGTAACTATGATCGTAGAATAGCCTCATTAGAATCTCAATGGGGCTATTGTCTACATGCCAGATGTTGTTTATAATTACAAGGTTGTATGAGAATGTCATTCGTGTTACAAGCTGTGGCATCATAGTGAGCTGTGAAAGTACGTTAACAGTAACCGTTGAAGGTAAGTTTACGTCGTCGTGGGAGGAGGGGGGAACTGAATAAAACATTTATTCAATATTCCAAGCTATGAATGTTAGATGAAAAGGTGCCAGTGTGTAGATAAAATAACAAGCGGCTGCAGCGACTGCCTAGTCGCAACCAGTCTTCCTGACACTTCCGCTGCTTTCGGCCGGCTTCCACTTCAAACCTCCGGTTTACTTCTTATTCGTTTTAACTCATTTTTGGACGTTGAATCTAACGGTGTAGACCGTTTGTCTATATATGGTACCGTTGCATAGATGATGTGATCACTTGTCGGCCATTTCCGGCCACCTTCGGGCCAAAGCGATCTCTGTATAATCTAAAAAATAGTAACCATCAAAATTGCCGGTTAAAAATGCGTTTTAGGCCTAGTTTTATATTTTAGGCTTAATTGTAAGCGTTTAGGCCTGAATTTTACCTGCCGTTTTATTTTCGTAAGTAGCAGCTAATGGAGAATTGTGTTCGAGAATAGGGATATTCATTCATGCAACATGGTGTTGACATAGTAAGGGGTCATACAAAAACCACGTGGCCGTTTTTAAAGCAATTTTTAACCCCTCCACCTCTCCCCTGTGTGGTCATCTGTGGCCAGATCTTGGACTCCCCCCCCCCCCAAAAAAAAAAAACACGTGGCTCAAAACCAGGCTACCTCCCTCTCCCCGAACTTAAAAAATAACATCTTAACGTGTTTTTGGACAAATGCGGTACCACTTCATATAAAATTTGGTATTGTGCCGTACCAAATTTGGTGAATTGATAGTGTAGGATATGAGAAACCCAACGATAAGTACCCCGATATTCCACTTTCGCTGTTAATAAACGCAGCTGTTTGATTCATTGTGGGAAATATTTTCACCAAATGTTTGGCGATCTGCAACGGCCGCTAGACTACACTTCATCCGAGAGTTGTAACTGAGACGGAAAGTAGAAAATTGTAACCTAATACGTTGATTATTACGTAGGCCATCACTGCAGTCTGATTTGAATTGTCCCAGTGAAGCACTGGCCGTCAGCCGTATACTATTTAAATTAACTGAACAAAAAACGGCTTCGCCGCTTAGAAAAAAGCATTAGAGCTCGTATCCCCATAGTCACAGCTGTGAAGGTACACGAATAAAAATGGATTAGAGTTCACTCAAACGCAACGAACTATAATTTGAACTCCAATTCCAGGGAACAAGGACTGTTTTTGCTCAGTGGCTATGTCAGAAAGTGAACGCAGTTTGTGTTTGAAATGTTTAATGTTTGTGTGCGTGTGTGTGTTTATGTGTACTTAATTTGGGTGTTGTACAGGCTTTTTTTTTTATATTTGTCTGTGTTTGTACGTTTATATTTTAAGCATGTTTTCTGTGAGTGGCTATATGAGTATTTTGTGTGCATTTATAACTTGTGAAATAAGTATACTCCTAATTAAAACTGTTTTTATTGTTGTTTTTGTGTATGTCTTTTTCATCCTTTGTAGGCGTTTTGTTGTTTACGGCGTCTGTTTGCATGTGTTTTAAATTTTCTTTGTGTTTCATGTGGGTGTGTATGTTGTATTTTGTGTACGTATTTTATTTGTGTAAAGTATCCAACCGTTTTGTTTGTTTGATTAGTGATGTACGTGAATACGTGTGTATGGAGACTGGCATGTCACAATCCTTGTTCCTGGAATTGAAGTTCAAATTATAGTTCGTTGCGTTTGAGTGAACTCTAATCCGTTTTTATTCGTGTACCTTCACAGCTGTGAGTATGGGGATACGAGCTCTAATGGTTTTTTGCAAACGGCGAAGCCGTTTTTTGTTCAGTTAATTTGTTGGCTTTTTTCCCCCGTTTTATTGTAATTGCTACGGTATGTCCACTATACACCCGGTAATGGGGGGGGGGGGGGGGCCCCAACCCCCACCACGGGGGGCCGCAAAAAAAGAGGGTAAAAACCAACAACAGTGAACGAAGCATTTTTCTGCCACCTACGTCCCTGTACGACGTCTTTAGGCTGAGTAAGACATAGGGATGCAGAGGAAATTCCTAATGTTTGACCGGCTGCCATTTTGGATGGGCTCATCGTATCAAAGCTATCGTTGCGGCACTTTACTTGCCTAATGAAGACCTTTCGAATAAGGTATTCCTTTACCCCCATTCTACTGAAAATTTATGAGTTGGGGCCCCTGGGGGCCCCCAAGGGGGGCGGGCGCAATGCCGGTTGCACAAAAAGGTAGACCTTTTAACCAAACCTATACATTGCCAGAGTTTCACTATTTTTTTTTCAACCCATTAAAAAGTTGTGATGGTGTTCTAAGACTTTTGGGACAACCTGTACAGAACCATGGACTATCACACTCCATGATAGAAAAATGTAAGGCTGAGAGCGATGGTATGCACAGACTCTTGTACGGTAAATGCTCTAATCCATTGGAGATAAAGGCTTCCCCTTCAATGCAGTAGCCACGTGGTTTATTTCGAAAATCCCCCATATTGGTTACTCGCCCAGTGGGCGAATGCCGACGTCCCCCCCCCCCCTCCACCACCCCCAGGCCGACCACGTGGTTTTTTAATGGCCCCCTAATGTGTGTCGTTAACGAAATCCTTTTGTTTTTTGACGGTTGTGTGTTTTCCTGTAGTGGTTAAATGCGACGATCAAATGTTATTATTTCATTGAGTTACGTCGAGAAAGCCTATTAGCAACTATGTTTTAATTTGCCGTTGTATTTTGAAGTCCTCTTGACTACCATTGAAAGAGGCGACGGACAGACGGACAAAGTCATTGATAGAGTCTTCCCACTTTCTCGACTGTGTTTTTTTTTTATGTTCGTTGGATACACGCTTTTCGTTAGCTGCTACTTACGAAATTAAAACGGCACGTAAAAACTCAGGCTAAAAGCTTGCAATTAAGCCTAAAATCTAAAACTAGGCTCAAAGGCTGCCATATTTTTTGCTGTGTTGGATAAATAGCCCTAACCCAACAAGGACCCACGGTGCAGAGGTGTAAGCTCCTGCTATGTGGGTGTGATCGAATAAACAACTAGGGGTTGAATGGCACAAAGTCAGAGACTGGCCGTCGGCCATTGCCTGTTTATGTACATTTTATTAACACTAGATGGTCTCACTATGGGACGCCAGAATTGTACCGACACGGAGTTATGTTAGCTCCGAAATTTTCTTAAATACTAACCCGTGCGTGGACCCGGAATTACAGTAACTCCGGATTCGTAATTTTCTTTTAAAGTGTCTGAAACAATCAGGAATTGTAGTAACACGGAGTTACATTAACTCCTAATTTTATTGATAACATACCTGCCTCGCTCGCGCTGCCGCGCTCGCTGCGGCTATACATATAACATCAGAAACCGACTAACTACAATTCCGTGTTACTACAAATCCGTGTTACTACAATTCCGGATTGTTTCAAACACTTTTAAAGAAAATTACGAATCCGGAGTTACTGTAATTCCGGGTCCAACACAGGGGTCAGTGTTTATGAAAATTCCGGAGTTAACGTAACTCCGTGTCGGTACAATCCGCGCCCCCCCCCCCCCCCCCCCCCCACCCCCACACTATCATCGTGAGGCAACCTACTAAATCCAATCAGGGGCCTAGCGGCCAGTAGTTCCCAGAGGTGTGCCTCC
>JAHWFP010016481.1:0-19410 GCA_023313725.1 Lithobius niger | reverse complement strand
TTTTTTTTTAATTCTAGGTGGATAAGGTTCACGAAGAGTGTTATAAAAAGTACCCTGCAAAAGTAATAAACAGCAAAAACCAAAAGGTAATAATAGGTAATAATTTCAGTCCACTTTCAGTTTTAAGGAAGTGGTTTTTCAGATGTTTCACCTAGTTTTAATTTTTAAGTTGTGGTATGTGTATGCATGCAGAAAAGTACCAAGGGTGACTGTCCATACTGGGCCTAATTCGGCTTTCCTTAGACACCTGTATAGACTGGCCTTTTATGTCAGTGAGGGCTGGGAGAGTGTTATAGGCTCCCAAAGATGAACTCGGGGCTGGAAACGTATTTCCAGCTATTTTAGTGCCTTAAAATTTTAGAAAGCTTCCTTTTTTACAAAATTGTTACATCGCAGCTAATATCCTATTTTTTTTCTCTCTTTAAAATATAACCGTTCTTAAGTGTTTCGAGGGTGGGGAGGGGAGCCTGGACTAATTGGCTCCAGGAAGTGAGTCAGAATGGCAAATAAATATTTTCTTTGGCACAAAATTATTCTTAAGGCAAAGAACTAAGTGAAAAGATTAAAAATATGACAAAGTAATCGAGATTCGATTGCCCATTTTATGCATATTCTCCATTCTTTGGGAGGGCAAATGCCCCTTCTTGTTCCACCTCCTCCCCCCAAGTGCACCTGTGTGTGTGTGTGTGTGTGGATGTGTGTGTAGTATTGGTTTGCTAATTATATTGTAAACTATAATTACAAATTTTATCTATTTTCCCCCTCAGGTTACAGCAGTTGAAGTTGACTATTTTATATGCTTGTTGTCTGGGGTTGACGTGGTAAGTTGCAAAACGTGCACTTTGTGTTCTAATCTTGCCAGTTTTAGACAGTAATGTTGGTTAAATCACTCAGCTTGATAGAATAAACGTCTTGACAGGACGTTCTAATCTTGTCTGTGTTACACAATGACGTTAGTTAAATCGCTCAGCTTGATAGAACATCTTGACAGAACGTCTGAAGCGCCATGATTATGGAAACTTGAACGTTTAAAAACCATCCCTTTAACCTTTCCATTCCATGAAATACATTTAGATTGGAAGCAAGCAAGGCCTTTCCATGACCAAAAGTTCAAACTAAAATGGAAATATTCTCATTGCCACGCATTTATTTACCGGTTATGTATTAGCTTTACCCTGCGGAAAATTTGATACTGAGACTATTGTAACTCATCTAGTTTATAGGGTATTCTAATATTTGGGCTCCCATGTGTCATAATGAGCGATAATGGCTCTAGTTTTGTTTCGATATCAGCCATAAGCTTTACATATATTATTTTGGTATCAAACAACAAGAACCTATATTATATCATCCAGTGTGCAACAGTTCACTGAGCTCTGATGCAAGAAGCTCGGTCCGATAGCTGCACAGCACAATTTTGTGAAGGCAATCCCAAAGATTGGGAAGAAAAAATACCAATGTTTATGTTGTGTTTCAACTCCTCAACTAAACCAAGGATAAGTTATACCCCCGCTTACTTAAACTTAAGGCAAGAAATAGACACTGGTGTTAACCACCAATCTCTGAAGCCTTACGTCACCATGTTCCTTTTTGAGCTGCTATGCTATCTGCAGATCTGCGTAAATCTAGCTTGAGTACAATGTCTACACCAATCTGATCGTGATAAGCAAAAATTAATGCCCATAGACGCACAAGGTACCTTTTTTTTTTCCAAGATGGCTACAAATATTTCTAGGACCATACAAAATTGTGGAAAAAATTTCTCCAGTGTTTTTTTAGGGCCACAAAGATTAAAAGGCCTGCTGAAAATAGGAACCTGCAAATCATAGTCAAGATACCTGGTGAATCTTGCTAGTAGCGAATGCTCTTGTGGGCGTAGTGGCCTATATAGGAAAATTGTTTAACCTGATGATTCTTACAACAATAGTTATGTCTGAATGTCCAAGTTGACAAACGGTTGACATTTCTAATCATTGGTTGTATTCAATTTATTTCATTTTATAGTGTTCTTATTCGTTGCATGGTTTATTTCCTAAAAGAGTTGAAATCTCATCATCATTATGATCCTGGCCAAATACTGGTAATAAACATCATAATTTAGTGACCAAACTCCCCAATTTGTTGTTTTGTTAAAGTTTTTCCCTGTGATACCAGCACAGTGAATCTAATTTACCAAAAACAAAAACAAAAAAGTAAAATGTTAACTTTCAAGCCGTGAACTGTGGGTAACTCACTGCTACTGGTTAAGTTCAAGAAAGCTACAGAACATCTTGACAGAACGAAATAAAGCCAAGAGGGATGGCACTTAATAAAATTGAATGGCTTTCGATGTTCAGACTGAAAGCATCTTCAGCTACAAAAACATATAAATGTTTATTCCTTTTCACAGAAGCGAGCAACTCCATTTTCCAGCTCACTATGCTGACTCGAGATTAAATGAGTTGTTATGGCAACTGAGTCAGTGTGCAGAGCATATTGCTTTGGTTATGTTTTTATTTTGAGAGTAAGTTGAATTTTTTTAACTGGAAAAGGGATGCCTTGATTTTCTCACTTCTGCGGAACGACGTAATTTTTTTTTATCTGCTAAAGGGTGCTGAATTTATAAATCCAAGCATCCTGGCTTTATTTCGCTCCAATTTGGATACCCTAACAAAATATAAATTAAACTTGGGCACCATCAACTACATTGTTGACATAGGAGAGCAAAGCTGAAATAAAAAAAAAGCTATTAGAAGATTTGAGGATGATTGGATTTATTATACATTAACAAAATCGTGCTCTGTTGATGCTAGCATGGAATTGATCAATGCGCACAACGCCTCAAGATCGCCTGCCTACATTTTATTGGCCACGACTGAGCATTTTTCCAGTGAATGTCGCGACCGCCCATTATGTGGCAGCACAGCACACACATTCATTCAATTGCTCACTAGATGGCAGCACAGCACACACATTCTGATTGCTTGACTCCCACTGTCTTAACATGGCACCGTTTTTTGGTGACTATTCCTCAACCGCATCTCCGATTTCGACTTTTAGTCACGGTAAACTTAGTCTGTGTGTGGCTTCGACTACGTCCAAAATTTGAAATCATTCAGACCAACGGCTTCTCCATGAGGCTCTCACTAAGCTTGCATTGGAGTCCTTTAATAGCAGATCTCCACTCTAATTAAGTTCTACGTATCCATTTACCTTTAAATTTTGGAGTAGAATGCACACAGCATTTACATTTACACTGCGGTGACCCAAAAGTAAGAAAACGTGTAAGTAGGATGGTTTTTAATTTATTCATTTTCTTAATGGAACCTTGTATCATCTGAAGCAAATGCTCATGTATATGAACACGATAATTTTTAGCCATACTTAGCACTGAAGAAGGCTTGTAAGCTCTCCCACTTCCCTGCCAGCACTGATTGGTGGGTACTTCGCCAGGGTCCCCTTTCCAACCGAACGACCGAATCAACTTCTTTCGACCATCTGAAAAATGGATAAGAGAGGAAATAACCCGGTGATTCCCACCGAGACAGCATCAATGAATGGAGGGCCGGGATAAAGTCCAGATGAGATTTCACAGCCACTGAAGAAGGGATAACCTTTTACCACCAATGACTGGTAGGGACAAAGCCAGGTCCTTCCCAAGTCAACAACCAATTCAACCTTTGGCAACTAGGAGGAAGCTATCCACTCAGCCATGATGGTTACAATTTGGTCTTGAATCGGAAAATAACCATTTTATTTTTTTTTTATATTTTGTTCTAGTCTATCGAGTGTAAGTTGTAGAAAGTTAACTGGAACAAATATTGGCATTTTGTTTTTTTCGTGTTTTGAAATTTTTGCAGTGAAGCTGTAGTAGCTTGTAAAATGTAAAACCAAAATGACGTGTGGCGTCATGCGTACAAAGTGGAAACAACCAACACTGTTTTATTTTTCCGCTTTTATTTTTGTTTTAGATTGCGGATCCAAAAACACCGGTCATAAACTATGATAAGTTGCTGAAAGTAATTGATGAATTTCCAAGTTCACTGACGGTAAGAGATTTTGTTTGCGAGAAATGCCTCGGCACACAACAAATTTATTATCAGCAAATTTACTAGCACAACACAGCAGTAGCGCATCCAAAATATTTTTTTTTTTGGGGGGGGGGGGAGAAAAGAATACGTCTTTACTACCAATGGGTCTAAAGTGTGGTGGGTGCTAAATGTTCCTTGCAGTCCTGCAGAACAACTCATTTCTGTGAATTTTAATGCCGCTGAAACATTAAAAAAGGCAACTTTCATAGTTTTTAAATTCTGCAATAAATGCCCCCTCCCCCATTGGATGCGCCACTGCAACGTAAGCGTTCACTCTCCATTATATAAGAAATAACTTAGACTGCAGCGACTTCTACAAACGAAAAAGGATCAATATTACTGTTATCATTTGGGTAGGATGGAGTCTTTTGGCGTGTTAAGCAAATTTTTAATTTGTGTTTAACAACCTTACACATATTTGTTTTAGGAACGAGAAAACATCAAAACATCCGTTACTGGATGTCGAGATATGGTCAAGCTGACTCCGGCGAAAGGAAAAGAACTGGTAGGTTTTGACAGCAAATTGTAAACGTTGGTCGTACAGTGGTTTGAACTAGGACGGTATCTGATCGCCTTCGAACCTCTAACTTTCGTTATTGATTAAAATTAAAATTTCGTTCTTGATTAATTACTTAAAGCTGGCTCTAAAATCTACTATTTTTACTGTGTACTGTATCTTTTGTCAGTCTGAATTGTGATATCTATTTCAGGTCGAGTCATTTTTAAAGTGCGGTATCTTCATGTTTTTACAAGTAAGTACGTTTTGCCAGAAGTTTATAAAAGAGGGTTTGACAGCATTAAGACTGGCGTGTGACGGGAAGCGTATTTACAAACCTTACTCCTATTCGGCACCATTAGCAAATCGCGTCGCCTCATTGGCGCTCTCAATCACGTGACCCGCAGCAGACTACGACGAATGCATCAGTCGCCGCCGAAGCTTTTGCCGAACCATAGTGTGGACGCAAGTAGCGGATTGAAATTAAACCAATACTACCAGCGTATTCATTAAAAGCTATACATAATTCTGCCAACATACTGTAACTTGTTTCTGTAATGAACATTGAAAATGAAGTCAACAGCGCGGTGGCAGCGCTTTAGACTCGAAACTGAGAGCTGAACAGGCTCTTCTCGCAGTTTATGTATGGGCAGCCATTTGTTGTTGTGTGAGCGTTGCCGACGTGATCTTCCGTGTATACGCTAGTTAGGCAATGGTTTGAGGAATGCGACGCATAGTGTGACCATAGTGGACCATGGACCATAGTGTGAACCATCAGTTTTGTTTTTGCAATAAAACTAACCGTGGGCCTGCGAGGTTTTATATTCGATATACTGTAACACGATACACAACATCGTATTTTTTTTGCCTATATGACTTAAGCATTGAATCAGAAATAAATTTTATAGCCTAGCCTAACATACATTAATGGCAGCTGAAGACAAATTGGAGTAAAATAAATAAACGTACAAATAGTAGTAAATAATAATAACGGCAACTTTAGTTATTTCTAGTGTATGATTTTCACTGTTGGCTTATTTCAATTAGGTTAGCGACACCCTATTTTGTCCGATTTGGTTGACCATACTATCGTGTAGCAGGCGTGTTATGTGTAAAGGGTATAAATTGCGGCAACCAGCCTACAACCAAATAAATGACTTCTTTCCAAGCTCTAATACACAACCTATAAACATTGACAATCAAGAGCTATAACTGCCTTTATGTATAGTTGTTCACCCACACGTTAAAATAGCAGCACACACGATGGCTCACGGTTCCAATAATACCGCCAAGCGAAGCCCACAGCGAAGCCCTTAAGCCCTAACCAGACTGGCTGCTCGCGGCTGCACGCCGACGCACTATGGTGTAAAAAAGACTTCAATATTCGTCCTTAACGCAACACCAACCACACGATTGCTGCAATTTTGACCTTGTAGGCACGTAGTCACGCATAGCTTCGCACGAAATTTGCTTCTGTCTGGAGAGGCCTTAACTCTCTAATCTGTGGCGAAGCCCATGCGACGCGGTGAGCTGCTCTGAGTCACGTGACTAAGAACGCCAATGAGACCACGCGATTTTGCCAATGGTGCCGAATAGGAGTAAGGTTTGTAAATACGCTGACGGGAACAGCGATTAAGTCGACGAATTTTTGTTCAAAAAAGAATGTATCTATGAGGATTTTTTTTAAGTTCTGACGTTTACGTGACCATTGCTCAGTTAGGAAATACGTTGGTATATAAGAAAGCTATAATGCCATTTCGATTTATTTGTGAATTAAAGTACCAAAACGAACAGGGAAGAAGTAGTCAGGAAGCTGCACTGATCAAACACTAAAAGCGACGTTTTCTCTTTGTAACAAAAATGTAAAAAAAAAAAGATAGGTGGTGGTGTAAAAAAAACGTAAAACTGAAGTAAAAACAATCAAACCATACACCCTACTCAATCTCAATTATTTTGGCTGAATGAAGGGAAATCAAACGTAACAAGGCTGCTCCTGGACCCAGTAAAATCCCACAAGTTCATTTAATACACAACATTTTAATTTTCGACAGTGCATGGGCTTTACTGTTTACAACAAAGACATAAAAAACTGGCAACGACACGCGCCATTTTGAAAGATGGCACGTGTCGCAACAATTCTTTCCAAAATCGCGCGTATCGAAGCAATCGTGGCTTTGTTGTTGCCGGTTTTTTATTGAATTTTTATGTCCTTGTTGCAGTGACGGTGCTAGGGGTGGGCCAGAGTGGACCATGACCCCCTAAAAACTTCCCCCCCCCCCCCCCCCCCCCCCCCCCCCCCTTAACCCCAACACTCAGGTCATCATCAGGGGGAAAAAAACTTTAAAAATTGCAGGCTAAACTTGACATCAAATGAATAAACTGAGCTTTCATTTTTTTATTTATTTGAATTATTATTTATTTAATTTTGAAGTACTTTGCAATAATTTATTTTGTGTGTTTATGGTGCGTATTTCACACAAAAAAATTGGACTGTATTTAAAGCCTACGTTACTTTTACGTTGAATTAAACGGAATAATAGTGCCTAATGCGTCTGCCTTAAAAAAAAGCCCCTGACCCACTCTGTTTCCAGATGTGCCCTCTGCCGCCCCCCCCCCCCCCCCCCACAAACAATTCAGTCCTGATGCCGTCACTGCCTTGTTATGACCAAGAAAGGCCCTTGCACTGTCGGAATTTAAAATGTTGTGTGTAATATGAACTTGGTGGATTTTACTGCTTCCAGAAGCAACTCTTGCGTTTCATCCACACTAATTTTTGGCCCGGAATTAGTATCATTTTTATGCGATTAAGGAAGAAATACATATTAAAAAAAAATTAACAGTAGGAATGTGAGAAAATGTGAATAAAGGCAACCCCGACAGCACCTCTGGATAAAGTCCAGGAGTAACTGAAGTAATTGATTTCCCCCCTTTTTTTTATGTGATTTAATTCTATTTATTTTACATTTCAGACAAGGAAAGACGTTTGTGGCATATAAAATTCAACGAAGATCAGGCCTGGAGATTTTAACTTAATGTACACTTCATGTTACATTAATATTGTTCTTCTTGGATTAAAATAAAGAATATATTAATTGAAGTAGTTTACTTCACTATGATTACTCAGCGTAACATAACTGCTGCTTTTTATCTCCGTAATTGAAGCTAACGTTTATCAATTACCTTTTTCCCGAAAAAAAGTTTAAAGGTAATGTTTTTTCTTGGAGCATTACGTCATTTGAAGTAATGTTACGTTCGTATCGATGACCCTATCAAACTACAGAACCTCAGACAAATGAAAGTCCTTTCAACTGTTAAGGTTATTATGAGACAGACAAAATTATTTTGCTACAATAGGCATGGAAAGACCAGCACCAAAGCACCATGAACATGCTTTGTCCCATTGTATTACTTGATGGCAATACACTAGCGTGTGTCTGGATTTACCTCGTGTATTCTCGATCAATAGTAGACCCATAGTCGTTTCTGCATTGTTGCAGACATTTACAGAATTGACGGTAAACAGTCGAACACATTAATATGGACTTTTAATAATATGTATTTCTAATGCTTTATATTTTTACAAACAAATTGGGCGAAGAATAGACGCGTATGTGATAAACCAAATCGTACCAATGACAATAAACAGAAAGCAAAAAAGCCAACAAATTAACTGAACGAAAAACGGCTTCACCCTTTGGAGAAAAAGCAGAGCTTGTATCCCAATTAAACTCGGTTGTAAAGGTTCACAAATAAAAAACTGATTCGAGTTACCTCGAACGAAACTAACTATAATTTGAACTCCAATTCCAGGGAACCAGGATTGTGACAACCAACCTCCATGCACACGCGTGTATCTACATCACTAATCAAACACACAAAACGGATAAAATTTACACACAAATACAAACATAGGCAAAAACTAATAAAAAAATACCTTAAACAAAACTCCTATCAAATTCAACCATTAAAAGCGTCCACATGAGATAAAACCATGATCACTCAAACGAAATAAAATTAAAACCGAAACCAACAAACACAGATAAAACAATCTGCCTTAAAAAGAAAGAGTGTATATTGTTTCACAAATTATAAATGCACACACAAAATAACACATAGCCATTCACACGAAACTGACTTAAACCTTAAAACTTGCAAAATGGTTGCAAGTTGTTGAACAACTTGTGGTTGTTCAAGCCATTTTAGTGTTTTTAACTGTTTTATTGTGAACAAGACAAGAATATTTGCCGAAAATTAAATTCTGCTTCGAGTGTATGACTGTTGTGGGCCTGTGTTCGATCACGGAACTAATTTTTTTTCAATGTTATGACTTCGCCTGCAAAATAAAAATAATTTCTTCATAAAACCACACACACACATAGTACATATGTATACACATATATTTTTCAAATTCACGAACACATTTGTCAAAGACAAATCGCATTCACTTTCTTTCATTACCAGTGAGCAAAAACAATACTTTTTCCTTGGGACTGGAGTTCAAATTATAGTTAGTTTCGTTCGAGTTATTTTTATTTTTTATTCGGCAAAGCCGTCCTTTGTTAAATTACTATATAAATCAGATCAGTTTTGAACCTTTACATACGTTTCGGTGAAAGAAATTGGTCTAGTTAAGAAGGGAACTGGGACACTGACAAATGCAAGGGCCGAGATATCCTCCCATATCAACCAGAATTGATCCCATAGTCGCTGGAAGAGCCAGGCAGTCTTACACTACCTGACTGACAGTTCTGGTAATGCTTTGGAAATTGATTGCCTTTACTTGCAATTTGGTAGATTGCAAACCCGCCAGACCTGCAGATTACTAGCCCTATAGTTGGTATTGCAAACTAAGCCCCATTTTGCACCAATGCAAACTTAACACTAGTTCCACATAATGAGTGTTATTTTCTATCTAATAGCACTGCTGACTCCGTTGGTTTTGCGTTTTCACAACATCATATTCAACGAACTAACTAACCATTACGGAAATGTTGACGTTAGGGCATCATTCAGGCCCTCTTGTAATAAACATGACATGATAACAACATTCTGGAATATGCAAGCAAAAGTCTGGTCATAAAACTAACGGATGTGGATCCTTTAGCTAGGTATTAGAGAAAGCATCAAAGATGGCTGATTGAAAAGTTTGTTGTGTCAACGATGCCATCAACTTTCACATCTCCACGATTTAACTTGACCATAAGGATTCCGTGCCATTGAAAAACATCTTCTTCAGTCTGTTATAATGTCATTTCAAAAAGGTATGTTAGGTTCTTATTCAAATCTTCTTTTCAATGCAAGCATATGTCTGATTACAAAACTGACGGATGTAGATCCGTCTTCTTAATAACAAACACATCAGAGATGTCAGATTGACAAACTTGTTGTTACTATGACAAAATCAACGTCCATATCGGGTACATTTTACAGGCGTAAAAATAAATATTATGCTAACTTGGCTATAAGGATTCAGTACTATTGAAAAACATCATTTGCTGACTGTTATGATGAAAATTTTAAAAAGGTCTGTCGACCGGACCACTCCCTATTCTTCAAAACATCTATCCTGCTTTAACAAAAGTGAACCGGAAGTGGTCATTGCGTCATGGCATAAACCCAATGTCCGACAAACGCACGAAGGTTGGTTACACAAACAGATCTCCCACGTTGGAAATACTCTAGCTACAAACAGCTGTATTAGGTAACAAATAGTACAGAGTGGCTGAAAAAAACATTCATTGGCGTGCAGAGCACTTGGCCCCAACATGGGTCACACACGGAGGATATTGACGGCAGCCATCTTGGTGGTTTTTGGATATTTGCACCCTAGTGCACAAGCTTTTAAGACAGTAAGTTGAGAAAAAAATCTATAAAACGAAACTGCTAGTGTCTGTCCGAACGAAATGCGCCTGTGTGAGCATTTTTGACACCTTGAGAAATTTGATAGGCTGGGTTTGGTATTTTACCATCACATTTTATAATTTTTTAGGCATGTATCTTGCAATTTTTATTCAGCGATGTCTTAGCATAAATTCTTCCATTTATACAGTATTTAATTTTAGAAACTCCGATCGCACAACAAAAATTATACGTAAAAGATCATAATTTAGAATGGATTAGCAAACAGCACCCTCTCGTATGTGGTTTTTACCAGGAGCTAATAAATGCATTTAAGTCTGTAGGACGTGAGAGTGTCCACGTTGTAACTATCGCTTTAATTCCACCACTTCGCACAAGGTCATCTGCAAGAGAAACTGTGGGTTTCGTTTCTCGGCTCCAGACCAGTTCAGTTGATTCACTGGCGTTGAAACAGGTAGCGAAATTGACTTCGCGAAATAATGGGCCAGTGTCCACCACAATTGCCATATACTGGCCACTCATTCGACGTTCGGGCAGCAGTCGTTCGAACGCGTTTACACTTGCGAGTTCGAGTGACCTTGACTTTTTAGTTGAGGGTCTGCACGTCTCGGACGATTGACCTAAGCATCCTTGAACGCTGGTATAAATTGAAATCGTTAACCAATGCCAACACCAAAAAAATATAAGTCGGGTAGCCCCCTAAGAGCACCCATGAATGATACGGAGGTAATTTTTGTCAATCCCGTATCTACAAGGCTAGTAACGCAGTTCGATAAAGCGTCCTCCTAGTTTAGAAGCCAGGGTATGCTGTCCATTCGGCCGTGTTGTGCTCGCTGTGCTCGGCTTCACAAGGAACCCTTAAAAGCTCCCTGTTCGACGCTGAACTTAATTATTTTCGTTTCTTGTGCGAGCGTTCGTAAGTGAGGGGAGGGGGGGGGAGGTAGGAAAGCAATTGTTATGGAATAGAAAACAGATATAAATAAAGTCAACGTGCGGCAGTGAAGCACACTTTGCGCTTATAAGTTCTCTTTACTCCACAGCGTTTCATTTTTTAACCAATTTTCATTCTATGTGTTGGGTTGCTATTGATTAACTATAGTTTAAGGGTGTTGTATGCACCGTTTGCAACATTGGTACAGTTTGGAAGCTCATGTGTATGTCCATGTTTCACCAAACTAAGTTTCTTCAATCAAATTTTTGCAAGCACTGGCTAACAAACGCTGATTTTCGTTCGCACTGCTCACTCAATCAACGCATCCTCTTCGGTCGTTCCTCCCTTGGTTAGAGTAAATATGCGCAATGAATCTGTGGTTGTTTCAAAAATAAACAAAATAGACGATGATTTTCTCTGAAAGCCCCACATATACGAAATAAATAAATAAGCCTTTCTATCGTTTCAAACTGATAATTTCGAGGCCACAACGTAGCTTAATTTGGTTTAAAACTATAGGCATTTAGCTTTTCATTTTATCCCTCAATCCATCTTCAGAAAAGTGATCTATTCACTATAGGTTGAATATCAAATTACACATATATTTTTAGCGTAATAAAGTAACTTAGTACTCAAAATTGGACGGAAGTTTTTTTCTTTGTTTTTCTTCTTTGAGGAAAATAAAAATTACTTGTTTGTTTAATGCGTAAATTCAATGTTTCTGTAACCGTTAGACCACATACGAAGATGATGTATATTATTAACACTTACTTTGTACGTGCCTAAAATAATAACCCATTTTCACAGCTTGGAGGGGATTCAAACTCACAACCTTTAGCTTCGTAGGCTAACGCATTAGCCATCAAGCATAACAGGACGTATTTTGTTTATTACTGATTTTTACTGTCCCGTTTCCTGTGGTAGTTCCTGTATGTTTTTTCTTTCGACCCCACCCCCTTCGGTGATGTTAATTTTAATATGCTGTACGAATCAACATTACGCAACACCTTTCGAGTTTGGTTTCGTGCTCCCTAAAAAGCAAAAAAAAAACAAGCTAAATAAAATAAAACAGTCAATGTAATGTAACAGGGTCTACTGAACTAGTTTGCCCGTTTCACTGCAGTGCATAGTTTGTGCTGTGTTCTTGGCGATTATTGCTTTCGAAGACAATTTAATTGGACTCCCTATGCTCGCAGTTAGGAAATAAATAAGTCATTCAATCATGTTGGCTGCCCAACTTTGAGACCTTGAGGCCTCAAAATAATTAAAAACAGCCTCTTTTGGCTTCAAACTCCAAGATTTAAACAGAAATCCACCCAAAACCAAAACTGGTAGAAAACCCGCCAAGTTTCCAAAAACGGTCGGCCATTGAAGGTAGTGATATCATTCAACCAGGGAAAGGCCGCCAAGGTCAATCCTATTAGCCAAGTTAATCGCAACAACTAATAGTTCGAAAGTTAAATGAAAACTTGAAAAATGCTACTTGCTGTAGCAATGCTCAAGTTTTCATTTAACGTCCAAAGTATTATTGGGTGAGATTAACTTGGCTAATAGGATTGACCTGGGCGGCCTTTCCCTGGTTGAATGATATCACTACCTTCAATGGCCGACCGTTTGTGGAAACTTGACGGGTTTTTATACCAGTTTTGGGTGGATATCACAACTTTCATAGGACTGTGAAAGTACATAGAATACACCGTCTGCTCAAGTTGCTTCAATCCCATTTTTGCACACACTGGCTAACAATTGCTGATTTTGTTCACTTCACTCACTCAATCAGCGCATCCCCTTCAGTTGTTTTGTTTATCCCTGCACCTTCCCCTTAATTTTTTATTCTCATTTAGTCATGCAGAAACAACCGAAGATCGCTGTTACTAAAACAGCAGAACGCGAAGCATTTTTTGGGGGGTTATTAACAAAAATCCCATTAGCTCGTGGATGCTCGTATTGTTGCGTAACCATCATCTAAGGTCCATCCATTTATTCTTACGCAATCCACGGCAACGTTAATGTTTCTTTATTTTGTCCTTCATTACAGTTCAGTTTTTAGTTCAGCCAGGCTTTTACAATAAATCTAAGGACCAGTCTTGATTGTTCAAGCCATTGTTGCTTAAAATCTTTGGTTGCAACTTGGAAAAGAAACGAAATTTAAATTCGCTGGTGGCGAATTTCAAAACCGTCCCACCCATTTCTCCTGACCCCTACAACCCCCAAACCAACAAAAGGACCATGCTCAGATCACCATGCATCCGTGTGCAAAAGTTCAGCTTCGTAGACCTTCTCAATTTTGCGCTAGCCATGAGCAAAAAGTCTATGGGATTTAACATGGGACCAGCGTTACTATCTAACTAGTTACTAGCTAGTCAGTAACATAAAAACAACGTTATTGACGCATTTTTCTCTCTATGAATGGTGGATACTCAGACTTTAACATTCATTTTTTCTTTATCCCTGCACCTCAACCTTACATTTACTGGAATTTGAAAGACTTCTGTCGCATTGGGATTTATCCTCAACATGCCAAAATATGCTTTCAGTTGCTTACAGTTAACAGACACATGTCTGCTAGTGAGCCGCCTTTTTATCATTAACAATCAATTTTTTAACAATCGGATGTCTACAATGGGATGATCTACTCTTACTTCGCGGCGACACACTAGCGTGTGTCTAGAACAGGAACGTTTCATTTGGTTCATCAACAATCTAAACACATGCTAGTGTGTCGCGCCAAGTTAGGCAACAAACATCGATTCAATTGTCAAGGTTGTAAACCATTGTAGCGCGACGCCACAGCGTCAGTGTAATATCCTGAAGCATAATTTAGCACATTATAGGTAATCTTGGGAAAAAATAATAATGAGGTACTTAAGCTTAAATATTGTGTTAAAATCGGGAGCAACAAACCACCTGACAAAAGTTAACTCGTGTAGGAATGTCAGCTAATCAGCTTTCAATGCAAAAGTCTGGCCCTCAATAACGTTCCAAATGTGTTACTAGCTATAGTTATAGCTACTTCTAGTCCGCTCATTCCCATGTTAAACCCCATAGGGCGGTTATTCACCGATACCGAGATAAAGGGAAGGCGTCCAGCTATGAAATTGGACGAATGGCTTCAGTACGATACGAACTGCATACGTTTTCTAGTTTGAAGCCTGGGGATGTAACGAGAATTGGCGTGAGATGGCGTGTAAGTACGAAAGAATTGTTATAACCATTGTTAGTATTGATTGCGTTGTCTCTCATTAGACGGCCAAAGTTCGGACAATGCCAACGTGTATGTATACTGACGTGCGTATCTAGACAGACACTAGTGTATCACAGTAAATTTAAGCAAAAGAAATTTGTATCCACGTTTAAGATAACGTTTAAATGAACCAAAGTCAAAACAACAAAGAAACACGAATTAGCTTTCCTTTAAGGTTTAAGATACTACAATGTTTTTAAAGTTTTAAGTCCACGTGAAACCTTACTGCTGTCCTCGTTGACATTAATAGACAAATGGAACAGTATTATTTTCATACGCCATATCGTTTATTCACTAATGAAAATGACAGACGAGCTGCATAGAATAGAAGGACATTGACACCGGAACAAACTGATCTGACAGATAGATACTAACATTATAAATCTGGAATGACGTTAATACACGAATAGAGCTAAAACGCATAGTACATTCTGATCTTTTGTATGATTATGTTTGGTGTGGAACGTCAGTCAGTCTAAACGAGTTTCAGTCGACCTAAAAAAGAAACTAGCATGGATCCAACCAGACATATGCACAATACAGGCATTACCGTGATGACACTAATTTATATGAATGTGGACAAAATACGTCGAGTTGTCTAAACCTTATTTAAAGATGAACAGGTTTTTTTGGGCATGGATGCTAAGTAAGTTCTTTGAGAGAAGCAAGACGACAGCAGTGGAGTGAGCGGAGCGAGCGATGTGGTTAGGTACTAATATTTACAATAATTTCTTTTCTTTAACCTTGAAACCGGTTACACCTGTTTTCCTGAAATTTGGTACCGTAGGGATGTAAATTTAAAGGCACATCATTGTTAAAAAATTAGAAATTCTAATTTTTTAAGAACAATAATTAGTTTACTTCGTTTACTTAAGTAATTCATGATGAACAATTACAGGACTGGGCTGTGAGTAAGCTTCGCCTGTGGTGGCAGCACGGATAGGAGTTGAAATATTCTGAAGAAGACGTTTGGCTAAGTTTCTTCGTTCGGCCAGCGAGTGCACAATGGTAACCATTCTTTCGCAAGTCAGGGATGTATTTCGAGGATTTAAGGCCCAGTCATCTGGGACAGCTTGTTTGCCAGTGTGCCACATCTTTAAGCTACCGGCTGACGGTATGCAGTACATTGCATGCAAGTTAGGGGTATGTAGGTAGCCAAGTTGTAAAAATTTGGTAACATTTATGACTTGTTTATCAGATATAATTGAAAGAGCAGAAATTTAACTTATAAGGAATACCGTGCGCAAAAGGTGTATTCTTGCTGTTTGTCAGCTGTTGGTATTTGCAAAGATTTAAAATTCACTAAAATCTAAAATATTAGATATAAGGTCTAATGTGGTTGTTACTTTTATAGGTCGGTGTTAGTGCCATTGAGTTAGTGTAACTTAGCTGGTTACTAAAAGTACTTTGTGAAACGCACTATAGTGTTAAAAAGATTGCAAAATACACAATTTGCTAGTTTAACTAAAAAATTATTGCTCCAAGTTAAAGTTAACTGCTTAGTAGACCTATAACATTATTAGTCATTTTCTATACTAAATTCTATCACGTATAATCGATGAGGACCTAGCTTTCAAGACTTCAGTTAAATGTGGCCTTGACACGCCAAATAGTAGCTGGAGTACCATTAGTGGATCCATTAGTTCTAGCAGAAGCATTAATACCCTAGAACACGTACAAAGTTTGAGGCTTTCGATGCCACCAGGGAAAATTGGAGTTGCAATCCTCCTTTCAAGCATAGGTATTGAAGACCTATGGCTTGTTAATGAATATATTATGGCCGCAGGATGCTCGACGAGATTGATAAATTGGTAGCGAGTAACTTGGGTCCCAGTCCTATTTTTATTTACAAGCGAGTTCAGTTCATGCGGTGGGTACAAGCCCCACGTGAAAGTGTTGCTGCATATATTCAGAAGTTACAAAGTTAAAACTGACAATTGTTAAGATAACGAATTCTTCAAAGAGATTTTGCGACATTCGTAATGCAAATGAAAGCTAAGCATCCTAATTTTAAAACAAAATCAGAAGTAACGTGGTATTGTTGCAGATATAAAAATCATGTGAAATCAAGAGTACAAACTGGAGGGGAGAAACCTGCTCAACTTGCGGAGAAGTGGATCACCTGAATCGATCTCTTTCCCTAGCTATGAGTTCCAAGGTGGAGTCTGGACTTGATAATTGGTACGGGAGGAGATCCTGAACCTGGTAGATTGTTGCACTTGGCAACCCCAGCGATGTTAGCACTAAAATACCACCCCATCCCTAGAGTGGAAGATTTGTTTGGTAAACTGACTGGCAGTGACAAGTTTTCAATCATCGACCTGAGTGAACGCCTTTCTGCAAGTTGAGAAGACGATTCTAAACCCGCCATTACATGTAACATTTGTAGAGGGTTATAACACCTGTAGAGAGTCTCTTTAGGCTTAGTGAGTGCTCCTGGAATTTTCTAAAAGTGAACTGAACATGAGCTGAAGGATATTCCCAAAATCTCAACCCTTTTTCCATGGTATCTTGGTATCCGAAAGGGATGAAGAGCATGACAAGGCATTGTTTTAAAATATATTCAGCCTTGCAAGAAAGTGGTATTCGAGTCAAGAAGGTAAAATGTAAGATACATAAAGATCAAATAACTATCTTGGGATTGTCATTAACAAGATGGAACGTCTAGCCTTCCAGAGGTTATGGATGCTATAACGCTTGTGTCAGAGCCCAAAGCGAGTTAGGGTTTATGAGCCAGTATCGAAAATTTGTGCCACGTCTGGCATATCTGCTAACTTCTCTAAACAAATTGTTATCACCAAAAACACCCATGCTCTGGACAGCTGAATGTTCGGAGGCAATGGCTAATATAAAAAAAAAAGCATTTTAGATTGTAAGGTCCTGGTGCACTATGACCCAAATCTTTCTTTAAAACTAGTCTGTGACGCATCTTCAGTATGGTCAGTGCAGGACTTGTACATATAGGGCCTACTGGGGAAGATAGGCCTATCGGGTTTGTTTCACGGGCTCTTCGCAAGGCTGAAGTTTCTCGTACGCCTAGTTCAACCGTGAGTTACTTTTTGTAGGGTTTGGGGTCAAAAGATTCCATCAGTTATTTTTTTTTGGCAGGAAGTTTACACTGCAGATGGATCACAAAGCTTTGCTTCGAGTGTTTGGTGGCACGGTTGCTATTCCAGCTGCGGCTGCACTTCACATTCGCCCGTTGGGAGCTGAACTGCTTCCATTTTAGGCTACAGCACATCCCCTGCAAACAGAATCTTTCAGCAGATTATTTGTCCCTAATGCCTTTGCTGTATACACCTCCTGCTGTGCAAAAATGATCACGCTTACCCTTTTTCATGTTTTAATATTTCATTTGTAACTGATTGTTGCTATTACTTAACATTAATATGTGTAATAGGTGTAATGAAGGGGTTTTTTTTTGGTTAAATTTACATTAGCATTGAAAGCTAAATATTAGGAAAGCCAGTCAGAAAATCGTAAGTGCACCCCTTCAGTCCGCTACGTGAGATCGTTTGAACTAGCAATTATCTCTGCAGAGTGTTTACACTGGGGGTACCTGCAGTCCGAAACTATCCTAAACTTAATAAATACGTTTCTATCACTATTTACTCATCTTTTTTTCTTTTTTTCTCTTCTAGGAATGGGAATGTTCCATGGACGTCTCTGACGAGGTAAGGGAGACTAGTATTTTGATTTGGTGGGCAAGAGTTTCAACTACGGTTTGCATTAACTGAAATGACGAGTTGATACAGAGGTTGGAATTTACAGTATTAACTATCTCGCTAATCTAAATAGCGGAGTAAGAAAGCGTGGGGTAGTCTTGATCACTGATTCATTGGTTCAGTCTTCTGGATTTTAACCAAGAGATGTTATGGTTTACTCATCCGTCTAACAGGACAGCAACAGGATTAGGTGGAAAAAGTGCCAGAAATATTAATGCCAAAAGTAAAAAAGCTACTGGAAAATTAGTTGGTTAAATTTAAGTTTAGAATAGTTATGGTTTGAAAGTAGTTAGTAGAAAATAATTCTAGCATCTGGCAGCCATGAAAGTGAAGATCGGAATGGTTTCGAGAGCAACCGACTATATACTACTAGGAAAGCGTGTGAACCAAGACTAAATTCGAGTTTCAAAGCACTATTTTCTTCCAACAAATGGTGTTCTCAAAAGATCTCGCAACGATCTTGCAACATGGCATCGGCTTTGGCTCTGCTGAACCGTATTGAAGCATACAATAAGGGCGCATTTATGCAACAAAACTTTCTCGCTCACCTAAAACTGTTTGCTAGGCAACGGTTGTTTATTTACGACCAGTTTACATTTCTACTCAAGGAATGCGGCAGTACGTAAACCATTAAATGTATTATAAATGAGGAGCTTGGCATCAAAGCGCTCCAAGTCACAAATGCGAAATTTTACAGGAGACACAAAAAAACTTGCTGAAAATAGAAGGTTTATAATGAAATTATGAAACCGTGTCCACAGGCTAGGTTTACTAACTTAAGAGAAACCATAATAAGGCCAAAAATCCGAAAACAATTTTTCATGAGTTTATTCATCTCCGAAAGTTGTATGGCGGGTTTTGATACCAATGTGCGAAGACTTGGAGGTTTTTGATACCAACTTGGGATGACTAGGAGGTTTTTGGTACCAACTTCGGTTAACTAGGATGTCTTTTGATTTCACACGCGCTCTCCTTTGTAATGATTGGGTTTATTTTAACAGTATTTTAATCAGTAAACGTTTACTATTGCGTGGCATTTTACAAGAATTATGCAGAAATTTTCCAATGGGCTGCTTGGCCGAGTA
>JAHWFP010016480.1:54362-80488 GCA_023313725.1 Lithobius niger | reverse complement strand
ACATGGGTACATCGAGTGGAGCCGTGACGAATCGACCAGGAGATGTACAAGCAGAGGGAACTATGCGGCTGATGACCAATTTGGGGCTATGATGATGAAGAGGCCGGGAGACTGGGTGATTTTGCGAAGCACGAGGGACAGTAGTCTCGAGGGAGAGAATATGTAACCGAAGAGATGAGTCCAATCGAGGGCCAGGGCATCTGCTGCCCAATGAAACGGTGGATGCTACGACACGAAGTGCTTGTAACATATACCGACATCTGGTATACAGCTGCGGAGGTTTAAAATACGTTTCTGTAGCGTTGTTAAGACTTTTTTAACTAACATAGCTCGTTCAATAGCCGTTTGAGGAATAGAGCGTCAGAAGCCTAGGCTAATAAGGTTTAAAGTACATTAAATACTGGTATTCACTGCCACCATGGTGGGGGGCTTAAGTTACTAGCTACTGGAGTCCAAAATTAGTTTATTTTAACTCTAGCTAATAATCGGGAAACTCAGGTCAAGTAAAAAAAAACTCTTGGTTTTTATAACATTATGCAAAAATATAAACAGTTACATTAGGTTTCAAGTTTAAACAAGTTCACAGTTTAAATCATATTTTAAAATAAAATAAAATATCAAAGAATTACATGAATTCGGTTTTCGTTCAAAGCAAACACTTGTTGTTTACAGTAAAATAATTTCGAATAGAATTCAATCCAGAACTCTAAATTATTTCAGAATCCACTGATAAATAAAATAGTCAATTTCAAATCACTTTCCAAGTTTCAAGTAACGTTAGGGTTCCACCGTAGAAGTAGTCGTTGCTTCAGTAACGACTGCAATAAAACTTTAGTGAAGTAAGGTTTAAATTATAAGTCCATTTAAAATAAACTGAAAGTAGGTTTTTAGGAAGGGATCCTTACCCTTACAGTTTATGGGGAGACTAGATTCTAAAAGACCGAAAACCTATGCCCCCATAAATTTCAAAGTTAACAGTCAAATTTAAATTTAAAGTTCCTATTTAATTTAGAATTGAGAGCCTAAAGAAAATACGTTTAAAGTTTAAACTAGCCTATTTTGAAAACTACTACCTTTGCCCGGCTTGGCAACATGTGGCAAGAAGACCACTCTATCTCCCCAACTGACGATAGTGACTGCTGGCTTTGTCGTGAGCTATGCTAAGGATCGTCTCGGGGATCCGATTATTTAAGGGTTTTGGAAGCGTGGACGTCCGCGATGACTACGCGTTTTGGCGGCAAGAGGAGAAATTTCAGTCAGGGAGGCAGATTTGTGCTAAAGCCAAGTCGTGTGGACTCGGCTATTAGGAGCTTTGGTTCGGTTCTCATCAAGTTGTGGAGGGGCTGAGTCCTGAGTGGGTGGATTTTGGACCGTTGGAGCCATTTAGTGCGAGTCAATTCTGAAAGGCTTTGATGGATTTGATGGATACAGATTTCAAGATTGTAGACTGTTTTTGACCATAACTATTTTAGTTTTCAACTGATTAATAGAAGGATGGCCTTGAATTAAAGCCCTGATAAACAGCGATGTTATGCATTACTACTATTGAAGGAGGAAAGCCATTTTAAACGTAGAAAGTCACTGGATGGTTGGAGTGCAGGTCAAAATCGTAACTAAAAAATAAAAATTAGGAACATCGATTTTTTTGTTCCTAAGTCAGGCCGACTAAGGTAGCTAAAATTCATAAAAGGGTTGGAGTAAATATGCTTGGATAATCATGAATATAGGTTTATATATAACCAGCTAATGCTAGAACGCATTTTAATTTAAAAAAGAAGCTACTTTAGAAGCTGTCCGGTGGAGTGGAAATAAAAAATAGTGGAAAAGCAACTACACATATGTGGGGCAGAACGTCCCCCTAGCACAAACTAAGCTGGGCGGCTTTATGCCTTATAAAAAAAAATGTTTATGTACATGATTGTGGTTGTCCAATGGTCGACAGGAAGTGGTGTCAGGTAGCGGCGATTTTTACCGGAGACGTTTTTGATCTTTTAAAAATAATGGCTGCAGCTATTGCAGTTCTGTTTTCACAGAGTTGAAGAGAAAAACATGAACTTGAGTTTAGTGAAAACTGCAGTCGAATTGGTCCATTGGTTGCAGAGTGAGAGAAGAAACAGCGTCCGTTTTTAGTAGATTAGGCCTGTCGGCCGCTGCGGTTTTGAGTCAAAGTCCGGGGACGATGTAGAGTTCATTAAAAACCCCAAGGTTTTTGATTTTTGGTGTTTGGGTCTCCTCACCAATCAATATGAGGCCCTTATCCTTTATAACAAGCTAGATCGTCGGGGACTGGGCTGACAAACTGGGGAAGTCTGGCATTGAACCTCGTGGCAAAGAGTTCTACCATGTGATTGCCCTACACGAAGAAGAGGCCCTCGTCGCATACAGACGTCTTGAGCACCCATTCTCTCGACGGCAGAGACCGCCGGGACAAAAAGTCCGCAACCGCGTTGCGGCTGCCTGGTATATGCAGGGAGACGAGTACCATGTTGAGCGACCGGCAGAGGTGGAAGATTTCCGACATCACGTTGTGGAGAGAACGAGTGCCGCCGACTTTCTGCAGATATGCTACTGCAGCGGTGTTGTCGTGTGGACCTGGATCAATCTGTTGGCGACGTTGTGTCAAAAATGTCGGCGTCCGAGAAGGACAGCACATAGTTCTAAAAGGTTGATGTGGTCCTCGGCGCTTGGTGACCATATTCCTGCAACGATACGGTCGCCGATATGAGCCCAGGCATCAACCGTGTTGAGAGGCATCCATGAATATGTGGAGGCGGGGAGATGGCTCGTGATGGGGTACCACAGCCGTGAGGTGAAGGACATCCATCCACCAAAGAAGAGCCTTGAACGGGAAAATCGCTGCAAGACGACAGTGCAGGGGAATGACGGCGGCCATTCGTCCATCCGAAAATGGTGTAAAGGCCGAACCATCCAGCGTCCGTAAGGAACTAGGAGAGTGAAGGAGTCCAGGGTACCGAGATTGAGGTCTTGGAGAGTGTAGGTTGACTGGTTCAAAAAGGCGTGAATCCAAGCCCGGACGGCGATGATTCTGTCGGGGGATGGCATGAGGGTTGCATGGAAGATCGAAATGCACTTCGACAAAATGGAAGGACTGCGATGGTGTTAGCCGAGACTTCGGAAGTTTAATCCCGAAGCCTAGGTGGTGTAGGAGTTGCAACGTGAAGTCCCTGTTGGAGAGTAGTTGCTGGGTGTTGTGATGAGGAAGAAGCCAATCATACAAATAAGCGTCCGCATGGATTTGATGCTGATGTAAATAGGCGAGGATATGGCTTGAGAACCATGGTGAACACACGTAGAACCGCGTTGAGCCCGTAAGGGAGACACAAACTGTGCCTTCGTAAATAAAGCGGAAGAGGTGCCGGGTAGCGGCATGATGGGGATGTGAAGAATATGCGTCCGCAAGAGCTATAGAAATCATCCAGTCCTTTGGTAACAGTGATGATCGAATGGTTTCTGTTATTTCCATTTGAAAATGAGGATTGTCGAAAAACTGATTCAGGTCGAAGATTGAAAATGAGATGGTAGTTTACCGTCTTGGCGGACTAAGAAAAATTAAAACTGTAGAACCCTAGTCGATCCGGATTGGGAGCGACACAGATCACACATTTTGTGAGTAGCTGAGATTTCGTTAGAGAGGTGTACAGTTGGTACCGGTGCCAGTGACCAAGGGGGGGATTGCAACGGAGGCGGGGAGAGGAAGGTAGGGTGGTAACCGTGAGAAATGATTTTGAGGACTGCTGGGTGATATTTTGCCATGCCGGGAGATAGTACCGAAGCCATCTCCCCTGCTGGGAAGGGATGGAGACAAATGTCAATGATAGGGTTTAGGGCGGAGCCGGGGATCAAGGGAGGTGTTGGTTGCGCCGGTCCGGAGTTGCGCTTCGGCCGTAGAAGCGCCCTCGCTCGCGTCCCATGGCTTTGGAAGAAAAGGGCTGTCGGTCCTGCCGTCTCGGGGAGTATTGGTGATCCTACGTATGGACCGTGGGTTGAGTGGTCCAATTGTCGGCTTCGCCTGAAGGATGGGGACCGAGTTGTTTGGGACGGAGACTGAGCTTCGGTCGTGGCTTCGGTTTGCATGTTATGTCAACAGGGGCGGACTGGCAATAGTGCCCCAACGGCCATTGGCCGGTGGGCCAACTGGCTGGGGGGCCACTTGAGTCAAGTTTTTTTTCACGTTTTATGGTAGTAAAAAAAAAATAACTACTCCCTTTTTGGTGGGAAACAGTGTTTAATTGTTTTGTCCTTTTGTTATTAAAAAAAATTTTTGTGTGAAAATTGGGGTGAGCAGGGGGAAGATAACCCTTGGTCTTATAACGCCGAAACTCATCGCATTCGTTTCTCGTACATCGCCTGTAAAACGAAAGTCTGGTTAGCGAGCTAGCAAGCTTAGCAACGATTATCCTTCCGGCCCCCTGATGCTCACAAACGAAAAATGGACTGGTCCGTTCGCAAATCGTGACTAAGTTGTTGCTTAGCAACGAAGCGCGTTAAGAAGTAAAAAAAAAGCGGAGCGTGGCTGGTTGAAAACTATTGTTTTCTCTTTTGGTATGTAAGTACTATTTAACAATTTTCTTTCTTAGTAGAATAGTAGCGTGTGTACTGTTCGGCAATCTTGCAATAATTTCTTTGGAGAAAGTGAAATAATAATAAAAATTAATACTTAACGCAACGAATAAATTAAATTCGTAATTTCTACAACCGTAGGCATATTAGATTCCCATAAAAAAACGCACGAACTGAGAAATTTCTCCAAGTCCAAACTTACTTCCGAGATTTTTGTTTATTTTTTTTCCAAAAAAGTGGTCCCTGTTTTCACTATAACCACAATCGAAAAAAAATGTGAAAAAGTTCTGGATATGAAGGATGGGGCAAGGGCTAATTTGCCACCGGTCCCATACAACGTAGCTACGCTACTCGGTCCCACGCGTAGTACTAGAAAAAGTGAAATGCTATATATCTAGTTATGGGGCAAGATAGCCTAATGGTTAGCACGACCATGTCATGTGCAAGAGGTCCCTGATTCGATCCTGACCTCAGCCACTGGCATTTTCGAGAAGAGAAGGAGCATGTGATACCTCATGCTCATGTCGACTGTGGCAGGTAAAAGATCCTTGGAATTTCCGTTCAGAATTGCCTAGCAAAATTGTCCTTCTCTCCTTCTGGCAACATGGCTTAGGCTGGGAGCGTGGCAAAACTTCAACTACAGCTATATATAGTTAACATTTTAATCTATGCTATTATGTTGGTGAGAGTTTTCAAATTAGGAACATGAGTAAACATACAAATCGTTGGTAATTTTTTACTTGATTGACTTGTATAGGAAAACAAGTCGATCAAGAAATAATTCTTACCTGAACTTAACTAATAATGACAGTCTGTCTGCATTAACAATTTAGTCGTTTCATGGCCTTCTCGCGGCAAAATGTATGCACAGCATTAACATGGTTTTCGTTGTTAACGCAAGCGATGAACACTGTGGCCGTAATGCACTAGTCAGAAGTTTGAGAAGTAAAACGATGAGAAGTTTTGCAGTAGAAATTCTAATTAAAAATCGTAAATTAGGGGCGTGCGTTTTGTTTGGAGCCGTAAGTGTGTGCCGAGAGTGGCAATAATAAATGGACATGATAACGTTTCACTTACGGGCAGCACCAGCTGACTGTTCTTTTCGTTATACACCAGTAAAGTACTGTCCGGGGGTAGGAGATTTGAAATGAAAATGTGACCACCAAATTTTCGATGACTCCTCCTTTGAGACCCTGAAAAAATCATGCCCCCTCCTTACGCAAGGTCCAAAAATAATGAGATACCCACAAAAAAAAAGCGATTTTCGTAGCCTATTGCGACTGTCTGCAGAAGATTTTCTGTAGCTAAGATGTAGCACCCCGCTCTGACAGTTACCATCAGGGAAAAGGTATCTCGTTACCATACCAGTAAGGAAAAGGTATCTCGTTTTACCGAAAAGACATGTTGGGTTTTAAATTGTTCTATAAAACATCGATGTTCCTTACACCCATCTTTTGTCGAAATTCGTACAATAAGTATGATGCACACACTGTATACTTGTTTGCATCCATCCATAACATAGTCAGCAAGTGTAAGACATAAGAAGCCAAGAAACCAGGTGCCGAGGCTTTTCTACAAAGTTCATTGTACAAACTATACTTGCAGTATTGGTAGTAATAGCTTCATAACCTTGTAAACACTCATATCATGGGGGGATCTGAGAACTTTAACAATTTGACTGCTGAAAGTGTCATTTTTGAGGTCAAAAATGACTTTTTCTTCCAGTTTAGTCAGTGTTTTATCGTGACGAGACACGGGGCGCGCCACACTTTTTTAATGACCGATAGTCATTAGCCAGACCTTTCAATTTATACAAGGGTTTTACTGATACAGAATATAACAACACTACTCCCTTTTTTTTCTATTTTAGTTTTGAATTTTTTTTTTCAGCCTTCTGACTCAATGCAAAATGCTTACGGTGTACACTACTTTTCAAACAAAAAAGAAACAACTGTATAGAAACAACGTGAAATTTGCAAAAATGGTATGCATGCATTACTGTTTTGACGTTTAACCTTTTAACTCACAGGAAACTGAATTCCTGTGACTTTTTTGAGTCAGTCACGGGATTCGATCGGGCTTCCAATTGGTTTGGCGACGACAACGCTAGCCACTGGGCTGTGCTTGCTCGCTATGTTTGGGGTCCCTGCCCTTACATAGATTGGGCATGCGTTTGGACCTTTTTTGGATTGCCAAGTGAGTCATAGACCGAGGGTACATGTAGGTTTCTTACGTCGCTTCATCTTACATCGCTTTACCTTACGTCGACTTGAACTCGCATCGCTTTAGGAGAGAGGTGGTTACACGGAGGTTGTAGTTGGAGTGAGTTAAAACGACAGCGAGGGTTCCTGCGTCGCGTTTATCTAATCCCCCCATCAAGCAAACCCCTCTTTATTGCGAAGTCCCCGTTCAGCCAGCTGGCTTTCGACTTCGTTTTAACGAAGTGACAGGTTGCCGTCCTAGTTTCGTGACGTTTCAGCGCGCTCATTTCAACCAATCAAGGGGAAGCAATCCTTAGAGCGACGTAGAAAATGGGTTTTAGATGGGTACACGTAGGTTGTTAAAGCGCTTCAACTCCTTACGTCGACGTATCGAGGTGGTTTGAGATAAAGCGACTTGAAATGGTTTTAGGTGGGTACACGGAGGTTCTTAAAGCGCTCTAAGCACTACATCGACGTAAGCTACATCGACGTAAGATAATGCGACGTAAAAAACCTCCGTGTACCCTCGGTCTTAGCTGTATGGCAACGAGGCAGTTAAGGGATTAGTGCTGCGTAAAGGAAAAGTTTCTTAAGAACCATTTATACGAGCTACTTCTGATAAACTATTTCGACTATTGTACATCGGGTAGAACTTTATAAATGAACAAAATACGAATAAATAATTTACTTCAAAATTATGTGCAAAACGGCTTCAGGCCACGTGTGAATTTTCTTTTATTGGTTGGGGGTTGGGGGGGGGGGGTGTGAAGGGAATCAGTTATCATACGTGAAGTAAAAATAAAAGTAGAAAATATAACAACGTGCTGTAGAACATTGTACACTATTTTGTATTTGACGACATTTGTGAAACTTGGGATAGGGGGGCATTTACGTTGGCCAGGCCGGTGGGCCAAGTTGCTGCCAGTCCGCCTCTGTATGTCAAGGTGCGGTGCTAACTTGAGGATGAGACCGAAGGATGTGCCGAAATCGTGAAGAATGGGCGCTGTGTTGAGAACGACATTTCGAAGCAATAATGAGGAGTTGAAGAGGGCGCGTGTTAACCAGTTCATGGAATGGAAAGTAGCGAAGCAGGCCTTGCAAAAAACCTGGCTAATGAGCAGGGCCACATCTCGTGTATGTTCTGGTGGAGGATCCATAGAAAGTTTTTCACATAGTGCATTAGCTGCAGTGTTTTAAAACATTGTCTTGGGACGCAGCTCGGAGGCCTAGGCGGAGGAGACGGTCATTGTTGCGAAGGACCGAAGGGGGACTGTGACCTTGCGTGGTAGGAAAAGGGAGGTACCGAAGACCATTTTAAAATTTGCTGTGAGAAATTTAGACTGAGGGTAGGTATCGAACGCTTTCGGATTGGTGCTACCCTCACCGGTAGGTCGGAAGAAGGCGGTTTGGCGGCCTGGGCGAGGTGGCGGTGGCTCTATGTCTAATTCAAGAGGCGTACCATTACCTAAAAGTGAACCACCGGTACGCAGGAGGATAGAGAGCAGGGTAGTAAACTGTTCAAGGACCGGCTGCTCTCGCGGAAGCCGGTCGCCAAGCCCAAAACCAAATCCCGTAGACAGACCTCTGTTCTTGTTTGGTTCAGGAGCGTCCGACGATGGTTTGTATAGAAAGCAGTCGGGAATAATATTTTCGACTGTCTTGAGCAACTCTGGAAGGGGGATTTCAGAAGTGTCTGGCTCACCAGGATGGACGTGCCGAGACGGCGAGTCACCGGAGGTGACCGACAGGCATACTAGTAACCGAAGCAGAAACATCAGAGTCAGGAGGGAGAGGATGAGAAGGCCGAGAGACTTATGCATATCATGGTAATGTATATCATGGCATAGAAATAATTGTTCACGAAACTCAAGATGCCACGAAACAATTTTCCTTCTCATCCCTTAAGATAATTTTTTTCTTCGGACGATCGGCTAGAACAATCATTTTAAGTCCAACAGATTCTATTTGGCTATCAAATAACTTTAAAAAGGACCCAACAATTAACATAGCGTATCAACAGAGACATAAATACCAGCTGCAACTGGTTGATTTTTGTTTTTATTGCCTACAATGAAAATATAGATTACCATTTTTCTTAATAGCAGTTTCTCCCCCTTTGGAGCACTTTTTCCCTAGAACAAAGTTATTTCTCTGCTGTACTCGTAGCCCCCTTAACTGAACATGTGCGGGTGCAGGCCTCCTATATAAACGGTTGGATCGGAGTCCGTCTCATCTTTCTTCCTCTCAGCAATAACCGTGGAACTGAGAGGGGAGGCAGGGCAGGCCTACAGGTAATTATATTTTCATCGCAGGCAATAAAAACAAAAATCATCCAGTAGCAGCTGGTATTTTTGTCTTTTTAATTGCCGATGAACTATACATTACCCATTTTTTCTTAATAGCAGACTTCGTCAACAGGTGGCGAACTCAAAGTTGACGGCGGCCCGTGCTACAAGACGGTGGCCCAAGGAACCATTCCTGGAACAAGCGCCCATCCGACAGCCCGGTAATTAGCAACATAGGTGCTGGAAATAGAGCATTCATTCGGTGGAGCAAACAGGACAAGCGAACATTGAGTTGGAAACAGGGGTAGGTCCGTAGGACTGGAACTGGTACAGGCGGACCGGAACTGGGTCAGACAAGAAAGGAGTGATGCCGTATGCTGAAAGGATGGGGTGTTCCGCAGAGCAAGACAACAAAATCCAAAATAAAATAGGGAAGTAAGTTGCCTGTAATAGTAGAAAACCGCAAGTGGAATCTTTGGACAGTATGAAACTGACACAGGTGGAGGATAGATGCATCGTGGTCTAGTGGAAAGGTGATGCATGCCTGACTATGAAGGGACGGAATCGGTTGCTATAACATGCTGAACGTCGAAAGGACGGAACCGGTCGTCAGGACAGGAACAAGAGCAACGTTTGTTAAGTGGCTAGCGGGAAGCAGCTGACTATGGGTGGACCGTCGATTACGCCTGTCGTAATCAGTGTTGTTGTTTTAAGTTCTCAGTTCTTATGTTGTGTTACGTAGATGTTCATGGTGCGGAAGCATGGAACAGCTGTGTAGAGTTCACGTAATGGAGCGGAAAGCATCTATAAGGAACAAAAACCGAGATGGTAAATGATGCACATGAAAGAACGTGAAAAGAAGAATGGTAAATGTGGATGGATCGCTGTTGCAGTATCAAATATGTTCACAAGAAACAAACTAAGGATGAGAAACCGGAGTGAACGGAAACCGCAGGGAACAGTTCGGATAATGTCGGGAGTGATTCATGAATGTTGAGTGATACCGGATCCTCAAGGCGCATTTATAAAAGCGACTAAGTGAAGACAAGAACTCTAAGGCAAGACATGGAGATTCAATGTGGAACCCTTGGCTCGCCGTTTGCAATCCTCGCAAAGATGTCGGACCGGGAAGTGTAGGGTAAGTCAGAAAAGCCAGGGAACATGAGCAAGAAAAGAAAAAATGGAGATTGTGCCGAATCGTCACTCACTGCATGGCGACAGTCGGCGGAAGGCGATGTGGAGGCGGCATTATTCCAGGCCAACATAAGGCCCGTGTCCATGGCGGCAGACGATAAGCCCAGAGATCGGGAACATGCAGAGAAGGAATAACTGGGTTTGAAGTGTGGCAGAGTCGGAACAAGAAGGCAAGGGCGAATCCACAGATTTGGTTGTCAGCAATGACGAGAAAGAAACTAACCGCAGGGAGGCCATTTGCTGTGAACGAGGATCGGAAGCAGGTTCATTTGTCTGGCAGGCACGTGAGGAAACCAGGCCATGAAGCCGGTTTGTATTTGGACTACTTAGGTCCCGACAAACCGGGTGCAACATCCGGAAAGGCGGCTTGTGGGTATAAGCGGGGGAATCGAACATGCAGAGTAGCCGGACCGCAAGAAAGTCGGTGGAGCCTTGCACAGAAAAGGCTCGTCAAGGAGGTACAAAAAGCAATTGGCAGAAGTCAAGGGATCTTGTGTCAAAGATGAGTGCAGCCTAGGTGCAGGAAGCGATATCGCTTCTGCAATGTGATGTTGGAAGCATCGAATAACAAGTTCTTGCGGATGCGGCAAGGCCGAAGATCCGCTGGCCGCTACCCAGCGGTCCGGTCGGTTTATTGAAAATGTATACCAGCCAAAGGCAAGAGGAGAAATATTCTCATGAAATATTTTTGAGTACAAAGAAACAAATGCTGGGCCGGGCGGTCCGGCCAGATGGCCCAGTCTTGGTTGGAACGTACCTAATTCAGGACAAGGTCCGGTGAATAACGATGGACAAGTGCTGGCCGGTTGGTCCGGTCGGCCAGCCTAGCCTTGGGTGGAAAGGAAAGTACTTTTTGCAAGAAAAAAATCCGTGGAATGCCACATAAGCAGAATCGTCATCAGGGCTAATTGGACGAAGTAACCTGGGCATATGTGATGCATAAGTAACCTGGGTAGTGAAGCTAGAAGCTCGAAACACAAGCTGAGGCTTGTAAGGGAAGATGCCATGGTCCTAGAGGACAGGGAACCGAAGACGGATTGAACAGCAGGTTCCGTGACGCAGGCCAGGATGCGCAAAACAAGACTTCATGATGCAGAAAGGGAATCGTCGTGAAAGGAGACCAGTATTAGTCTGGAACGGTTGAGGTATCCCCGACTCAGAGGACAAGGAACTGAAATTGGAATGAAGAGAAAGGTACAGGGCCCGGCCCGGAGCCTAGGCCCGTATCTCGATTCTTGGTCTTGGTCTGTGAAGAACAATGGGCTGGTGCTCAGGCGTTCAACCATAATGATTGTCCCAGATAATGCAGATAGAGGAAGCATTCTTGAAGATAGGTGAACAGAGCCCTATGATCCACCGAAAGGATACGGGTGTGGGTGTTGGGGCCCGAATCCCGGGTGTCGGACACATCGTCCAACAGAGCAGTCGGCATGCTGCGGTGAAGGACTGTGAAGGATTAGAGGGGACCTCACATCGGAATCAAAAAGAGATCGTGAATAAGGCACCGGGCCCGGATACGGGCCCCCAGCCCGAACCCAAAGCTTGGGTACATGCAAAGAAAGCAGAAAGACGGATCGATGTTCAGGGGTCCGTATTGTAAAGGCTGCTTCAGACAATGAGTAGCGGAACATGCAAGAACACAGGCAGACAGCAGGATATGGTAGATGAGGGCCTACTCCAGGCCTGGGTGACGGTGTTTGGTTCCCGATCCCCCAGGCGTCTAGCACATGGGGAATCGTCGTAGTGTGAAATGACTGGTAAAAGGCAACAACATATCCAAGAAACCAGGCGGTTTAGCGGATCATGGTCCACCACAGGCTCCGGGCCCAGGCATTGAAGCCCGATCCCCTGGACCTGGTGTCTGAACACATGGGTGCATATCCGTGGTAGGATCACAACAGACTTGAACTGAAGCGTTGTCAAGAAGGCAGGCGGGCCATAGTTTGTTGTCCACCCAAAAGCCTCAGGTGGATGCGGGGACCCGGACCTACCCTCGATGTCCATGCACAAATGCAACCGAAAATTCAGGTCAAGGGGAATCGGGCCAAAACCCCATTGAAGCTCCTCTTCTGGGACCGATGTACTGACAGCTTATGGAAGCAGTAGCATTATATTCCTACGATAGCCGTAACATCAGGATTCTTAAGAAGGCGCGCGTTCCGCAAAAGGCAACGGGCCGGGCGGCGAGTCCCAATCCCGGTCCGTAGATAAGCACAACCGGGCAGCTGGTTCAAAAGTGGCTGGGCCAGGACCACAGCAACGGTCCTCTTCATAAACCGACGTACCTACAGCTGACGAAAGCAGCCGTGTCGTCAAGAAGGTGGGCTGGCAGCAGATGCGGCTCATACAAGACAACGGGCCGGACGTCAAGTCTCGGTCCCAGCTGTAGGTACGAAGGCAAGCAAATCCGAAAAACAGTGCAGGAGGGGTCTGACCCAAGCCCAACAAACGGTCCCCTTAGAGGACCATGCACTGGTGGCAAGAACGGTACGTAGACTTGGTGTTTGGCGATCCAGGTAGTGTAACGGCGGATGCTACGACGGATGAGGTGCTTGTAACATCCCCGACATCTGGTTGACTTTGGTCTTGGTTAAAATAATACTTTGAAGTGATTTGGTTGATTATCAAAGCACAGTTAGGCTACGGGCCCGATGTAGGGAACGGAGAGACATGGTCCTATCAATTTTATAGGTACAACAAGTACTATACTAGGTACGCGCTGCCACCATGGTGGAGTGACGTTAATTGCAAAATAGCACTGAGCTTAAAATAAAAGTGGTTTTCTTACTATTTTAACTCTACAATTAACAACAGGGGGGAGGGGGAACAACTGACGTTTAAAACTCTTGGTTTTATTTATGCAGTTCATTAACAAATAAAATGGCAATTTACATGTTACACGAGTTCACAAAATGAGTGAAGCAAACTGAATTTACATTATGTTTAGAAAATCCAAAAAGAAAAACACCAGACTGAGTTTTCAGCCCTTGAAAACCTCAGGATGGTTAACCTTTAGGTCTATTTCAACCTCCCAAACAAAGCAACTGCACGTTACAATTCTGGGCCTGCAGTTTAGCTTCTATCACTAAACTTTCTTTTAAATCTGAACTAGTTCTGCCGCGACAAACACTAGCAATTCAAGAAGAACTTTTGTCTAAATTAAAGCAGATAAAATAAAAAGATGACATGGTTTTAGGTAGGGAACCACCCTGACGCTATGGCAAAAACTGCCAATGTCATGAAGTTAAATCATAACCTTCTCGGAGCTAGAAGCAATTTAAATTTGAACTAATAATTTAGAGTTTTGGGACCCAAAGTATAACTTTCATTTTTAAACTACGGGAATACGAACCACTACCATTTGCCCGGCATGGCAACAATCGGACGGCATCGTCTCCTATCCCGATCGGCGTAACCACCTCTAGCTTGTGAGCTGTGCTATGGAGGGAGGGCAACTGGGGCTTTTTATGCTGGAGCAGCGGATTTTGGCGACCGAAGCGCGGACGCCGAGGAGAGCTACGCCTCTCTGATTGGAGGAGGGCCAGGAGAACAATGGAAAGTGGGAGGAGAAGTCGGCTGGGCAAAGGGTTTTGGTGAAGAGCCGTTTGAAGGAGTAGGGACATGTAAAGATAGGCCAAATTGAGTTTAACTCAAATGAACTTTGGGAAAAGGCCTTTGCATTAAAATATTGACTGTAAGATTTGTATTTACATGACTATTAATTGGGATGGCTCAAATTAAAGCTTAGTACAGTTTCTTTTGCAGTGAATAATTCACTACTGTTAAATTTAACAAGCTCTAACGGTAAACTGCAGTGTTAGACACCAAAACTAGGTGGGGGGGGGGACGAAGTGTATTGCAGACTGACTTTGCGATTGCATTGTAAACAGATCTTTATAAGATATACTGAATTAATAGAAGGAAAGCTAGTTTGCTTGGCTTGGCAATGGTGGTCACGATCGGCGATTTCAGGAAAACTATATACAAGAAATATTTGTGTCCAGTAGTAGTATGATAATAGGGGATTCGACTACAGACAGAAGACAGACAAGATGGCCGCCCCCATGCAAACCAGAAGTGGCGCCATTTTCCAAGCGGGTGGTTGTCATGGTAACCGGAAGCGGAACCGGAAGTGCCACCATTTTGAATGACGTCACTTCCTGTCGGACGCGGAACCAGGAGTGACCCCATTTTGAAGAAAGGAACCGGAAATGCCGCCATTTTCCAAAGATGGTTTCAGTTTCAATTCCCGAAATTATTTTAAAATGCTCATAACTCGGGAACCGTTGGTCCAGAGCAAAACGGATTGAAGTTTGGGCACCCTTTTCGGGAACCCCACCGGGGGTCCCAGCCTACTGATGGCCTTGTGTAGGAGTGGCCACTTTTAAACTCATCCTCCCCCCCACTACCCCTTTGGGGCCAGGTGGTTGTGTTTGTTTAAACTCTGGGGTTTTGCCTTTAAATAAAGTATCAGTAAACTTGCTGGCTCTTGCAGCAGCAGGGATTTCTTTGATTTAATGCATGTTTTCAAATTTGCTGTTTAGCAATGTTATTTTACTAGCCTACATCATAAGCCTGTATAGGCCTATGTGGAGTTTTCTGCCAGTAGTAATGGTGCTGGAGTTTAACTGCTTTTAAAATACCCCCGAAAATAAATGTTTATTTATTTTTCCCTTGGGACTGTTTAGTTCCTGCTGAAAAACAACATGAGATTTAAATCAGTCATTTAAATTGCATGTTGGGATTAATTTACCTGGATCCCAGTCTTCCAAAAATGTTGATGGTCGTATACGGCCAATTTGTGGCCTAAACTAAGGTAGTTTTGATCCAATAAAGTATTGTTGCTTTGCCTGTAATTGCATGCCACTGTATTTTATGTTTGCCAAGTTGATTACTGTAAACTACGAACCTTTTTACTGTATAGCTTCGCATGGAAAAAAAAAAAAATACCGGAGCTTGTCTCCGTTTGCCATCACGAAAGTGTGGGGGCAAAAATTCTTATCCAAAAACGTTGAATTGTATTTTTTTTTATTTAGTACGAGTCTTGTTGAGACTCTAAGCTTTCTTTTGGTGGGTCACATGTATAAATCAATGGAACCATCATAGAGATTCAGTCGGTCAAAATTGAAATTTCATAGCGCAAAACCGCGTCATAACGACTTTCCAAGATGGCAGCCATTGCCATAGTTAGCGAAATTCAAGTCGCGATTTCTCCACGAATTTTGACTCGATTTAAATTCTGTAAACACCCGAATGTAGCTCTCTAAGCCAGGGTTTAGAATATGATTTTTATTATTTAGTATCTAAAGCATTTAATTTAAAGCAGAAGCGATTGATTAGCATGGCTGGACATGGGACAGTGTTTTGGTCCTGGAGCGCCACAACCAATCGGCGCTTGTGTTTCAGATTTTGGCATGCCAATCCTGACCCTTCTTGTTGGGCATGTAGGCCCTAATCGCCCTCCTACAGGTCCGCGGTAGCTTGTCTATATATACAACCCACGGACGAGGTCAGGTACCACTTAGAGCATTGACAGGCTGGGCGAACCCAAGCCTAGAAGTTATTCGCGGCTGAGAAGGCCAAGCCTAGGAAGCAGCGACGACGTATAGTGTTGTCTACTGCTAGACACAGGTAACCTAAAACTTTTAGTTAGGGTGAGATACTTTTAAAATAATGAATTAATTTTAAAAGTTATATTTTCCGCCATTTAATAGAATGGGGTCCCTCTTTTATTTTGGCATGTAAGTTAAAGCAAAATTAGCCAAGAGGGGAGCAAATTTTACAGGTAGGGCAACATCTTGAAACTAAGTCCGAAAAACTAGTGGACAGTGAGCACACTGTAATGTAAGGTTAGGATTCCTTAAAAATCTAAATGCCGTTACTTTTATTTGATCCGCCCCAAGTTTTAAATGGATAAATATTAAGTAACATTTAGGCTAAACCTCCGTGTGGTTTTGGTAGTTCAAAAATGTTTGTATAAGCATTTTTAGTGTTGTTCTTAGACCAAGAGGTCTTGAGATCCTTTGGATTTTTCTAACGTTTTAATAATGGAATATACCATTATTTTTGTAGTCAAATCTCAGATGGTTCCTTCGAAATAGAGTTACTTCAAATTATGCTGGGTTTGTCTTATTCTATTTTAGACCGAATTTTGAGTTTGCTATTTTTGCTGCATTTTGTAACTTATGAGTGTCTTGAATAAATTAAGACTATGCTTAACTTGTGTTGATTTTTGGAAATCTTAAGTTAGCATGCGTAGGCTACTGCAAGAATAGCGTCTGTTCGTAAAACAGATGGTGGCAGCCGAGTTAGATAGGCGTCCCGAATGCCACACAGCTTTGATGTAAAGTTAAAATGGTAGGCCCCGTAGGCAGTGATAGGGCAAATCTACAACAGCCTGCCCAAAACTGGGTTACTCGAATTTCTGGAGTTGGCCCACCCCAATAACTCGAGAATCGTCGGTCCTAGAGCGAAACCATTCGGAATTTAGCTTCCCCGGGCTGTACCCTACGTGTGGCCCACTCCAGAAATCGGATAGCTCGAATTTTGGCAAGTCGGCCCACCCCGGTAATTCGGGAACCATTGGTCCTAGAGCAAAACGGTTCGGGATTTTGCATCCCCAGGCTGTACCCTATGCGTGATCCTCCCCGGAAATCGAGTATCATCATTTTTGGCAAGTTGGCCCACCCCGATAACTTGGGAACCGTTAGTCCTAGAGCAAAACGGTTCGGGATTTGGCTTCCCCAGACTGTGCCCTACGTGTGGGCTTCCTCAGAAATCGGGTACTCGAATTTTGGGCAAATTGGCCCACCCGGGTAACTCGGGGACAGTTGGTCCTAGCCTGGAACGGCTCGGGAAGCCGGTCTCTTAAACCACAGACCTCAGCGACTCCATCACAAGGCTGCTCCCGAGTTCATTGTTTCGGTTTCTCCCGTATCATTGGGTACCGAGCCGCTCCACTATCTCGAACAGATTAGTTTACTTTTCCATAAAATAATACAGTACGGCCAAGCAATATTGCCCGCACAGCACCTCGTCGGCCACTTGTATCCTCCTTGGGTTCCAGACGATTTTCCTGTTTCCGAGGTAACTGTAGAGTTCTGCAAGCGGTTTTAAGCCGAACGAATCGAAGTACAGGGCGCACGAACCCCCTTTAGGTAATACACGGCTCAGTGAGTTCCGTCCCCGTTCTCTCGAGTCCTGCAAGTTCAGTATACCGCATTCGGACGCGCGGGGAACAAGTCTTTCAAATAAACTCCTCTGAATGTGCGGATCCCCAACGTTTTAGCATATCTGGCGAGGTCAAAGTTCGTTAAGGTCCTGTTCATGGGAACCCCGGCTTCAGATAAAACCCTCGAGCACACCGCGGGACTTTTTTTCTTCTTCCCAGTCCCCCGCCCGTCTTCGAAGTGGCTAGGGCTTCCATCTTGGCGTTGTGCCACTTTATTTCTTCAAGCTGTCTCGAGTTGGCCTTGGAGTCATTGACGGCTTTGGCTATTCCCGCCGCTCCGCCTCCTACTGCTCCGAGGGCGGCGAGGATTGGGAGGAGCAGGGGAAGAAAACCACTTTTCCAGACTTGGGTACGCGAGAATTTCAGATTCAATCCCTGGCCCGTAGCTCGAGCCTTTCGAATTCTCTACTGCTGCGTTTTGGTGACCGGTAGGGATACGTTGGTCTTCCGCTTCAACTGGGAGTTGGACAGACTAATCTTCGGTGATTTCCCGGCCTCGAGTTGTCGAAGCATGCCCCGCTTCTGGGAAACCGACAACTGAAGGGGAGTCGACGAATACATGATTGATGGACTCAATTTATTTATCTTTATTCCCCCCACTCACGACACGACTTTGACTTTACTCCTGTCCAACGTCATGGTCATAAGCCGGTCGCTGATAACCAAGGCGTAGCATCGAGTGCTGCCCGGCACTTGAGCTCCAAATTTGAATCTCTAAGTCAGGTCGATCACGCTCGAGTTAAGCCTTTCGTTCTGTTTCGAGCAGTCAATGCAGATCAGGGGAAAGAGCTTCGTGAAGCTCGCGACGTCGAAAGCAGGCCCAGTTACCGGCTCGCCGTAGTACTGGTTCTTGAAGTTCAGCAAGTCTTGATACGTGTTCGAGATGTTCCCGCTGGCAAAGTCCGCATTCATGTCGAGAAAGGGATATCGTTCCGAGTTTGGCGTAACGTGCGCGTCCGTTAGGCTGCAGTGGTCGAAGACTGCCGGATTCTTTTTCTGGTCCGTTTCCCTCCCAGTCTGGAATTCCATTATCACGTATCCCGGCTTCTCGAAAGAAATCGTCGTGATCAATCTCCAGGTACAGCTAGTTGTGGTGGGCAAATCGAGCATGTCCGAGTACCAGTGTCTAAAGGCCATGGGTACGGCGATCCTGGCATCCACCAAACCCGTACAGCCTATTCTTCTGCGAGTTCGAAGGAATGATTTGGGGAAGGCGCCAGGACACTTGCTCCAGAACGATCTAACCCGGGGCTACGCCGGTGTCTCGGAAGATGGCGTTCGTGTCCGCGGCCCGCATCAGAATCAGCGTTTGCTGAACCCCGTAAATCGCTTTCGTGTAGTCCTCGAAGAATCCCAGGAGATGGGAGAGGGGGATGGTACAAGCGAAGGATCCTTTCGGGGAGTGGGCGCTTAGGAAAACGTCTCTCTTGTGTTTGAAGACGGTATTCGTCCCGTCATCGGCCGTGTGGTGCTGGCTCTGCCCAGAAACCATCTTCTATTTGCTAGGTAGGTCTGGTCTTGCGGGCCGTAGTAGAAGATTCCGTTAATGGTGCTGGCGAATCCCGGGTGATTGATCTCGTCCACGGTCTTGTCGGTGGCCGCGTAAGCCGACCCGTCACTTGCTTTTACCAGGGCACCCTTCACGTACAGGTAACTCCGGTGGGATGGGTGAAGAGGTCCTGGTTCTGCACCACTATTCTCAGTTCCAAGTTCACGCCGTTCAAGTTCGTCCCGACTATCGGGGTGTAGTCGTGGTAATTATACTCCACCACGGACTCATCCAGGGTAAAAGGCTCCTGGATTTCGTGTTGGAGATGAGGCTCTCGAGATAGGTCGCATTTGATGGAGTCAGGACTTGCCGACGTTTAGCTCGGGATGTCGCGATTCTTAGGTTAGTTATTTGCCCAAATAAAGTTTCCAACATTTTAGCCATAATCGCGAGTGCATTAGTTAAGTTACGATAATTTAGTTCACAGCAATTTGCTTAAGAGTTAAGATAGTTTTTATGGTTACGATAGTTTTAGACCTTTGTGACTATAATTTAACAGGTACACGGTTTGTTCATCATAAATTATTAAATAAGAGAGAAATTGGCTTACCGTCCAAAATCGAAAGTATCCGACTGGAATGTTCCCGTAACTACCCGTAACTACGGAAACACGCGTAAGAGATACATTGTTGTAGGAGCGGCCTAGGATGCTAGACTAGATTCAGTAGGGTCGATCCACATAGGAGTTGGCCTTTATTCAGGAAGTTTTGTATCTCGATGGACGTTAACCATGTAGTTAGTTAGTTAAATTCCCCTCGTTAGGGGTGATAATGATGTATTAAGTCTACTCGCTATAAAGTTATTGATTACTCGTGCTGCATGAGCTCAAGAATGTGCATATGTAGCATTGTTAAATTTGTAATACTAAATTGAAGAAGAAATAAACTTCACTTCATCGGCTGGGTTCAAACCAGCAACATCTCCTCAATTTTGCCTCCTGCTTCTCTTCTTGGCCAGGGACACTTTTTAGGACTAAAATGCGGGCCTACTAGGCGAGGGATTTTTAGGGCTAATTTTGGGCCTCAATAGGACTTTTACTTTTCCATCATGGTGTAAGTGCATTGAGTTTGAGAAGTTGGGTGTTAACTAACATGTGATTTTCTTGCAGTAGCAATTTCGGTTGGACTTTGGTTGGTGTGAGTATGTCCCCACTGCAAACCTAATTCCTCCTTAGCAACTAAGTAGAGTAAGAGCCATAAGGATAACGTAGCCTTGCCGTATTAGTTAGCAAGATAACCGCTACACCTCGTAGGGCAACCTATGTAGAAGGCTGCCTAGTATGTAAGCCCCACCCAAACCCTAACCTAACTTGATTCAGTCTCATAGCTTTCTCACTGCCGTTTCCGGACACGGGATTCGATAGGTGGGGGCGTGGGTTGTTGTGTGGGGGATGGTTTGTTGGGTTTGAAGTCCAACATTTGATCGATACCTTTTTATACGGGAAAAAAATTTCCATCTACCGCTTCCTCAAGTGCAGTCTCACGGTCACGGTCTCTCCCCTCAAATTCTGCAGACGATCGTCCTGATCGGTTAGCTACAGTGAATGGCGTTGCTGATTACCAGTAAATATATCAAGTTGTGGGGGGATTGCACTATCTTGTATCCCAGTGCGCAGTTCGGAAAGAACGAGTATAGGGTCGGTTGCCTCGACCTGTTCACGTAAGAATTGCCCACCAGATCACAGTCTACCAAGACGGAATTGACGTAGAGGACGTTGGCCGTGTTCTTGGCAATACTGATACCGTGTACGTACACTTCGGGCTCGAATCCGAATAACTTCCCCACAGTCGTTGGGTCGGCACCGGAGAAATCCACCTTGTAGAGCTTGTCCGTGATATGCAGTTCACATTTCAGAGTATTGAGGTTGCTGATGATACGGATGTGCGAAGCGTCGTTCGAGACATCCCAATGCCCGCGCTTCTTCAGTTCCCCGTAGACATGTTTTTCTATCGCTTCCAATTCGTAGGAACCTTCCGGGATGACGAGTTTCGTCCACTGCCTACCGTCGTTGTGGCTGTACCAGAACGTGTCCGAGTCTTAGGCTTTGACGTTCGGAATCGAGTTGTACGTCTCCAAGTTGACCAGGGCGACCTCCCATCCCTCCACGTTGTCCTCGAGCAGTAGCGGAGTCGAAAACCTGGTGGTGAAATCCGCGGTGTTCGAGGAAAGAACTATGGAGGAGGAAGGCATCGTTACCCATACATCGCACGAAACGAAAGTGGTCTTGGGCATTTGAAAGCGCCCTTTATTGGTTATTTCTTCCTAACATCTCCCAAACTCTTCGATCAACTGGTCGTGCTCGGCATCTGATAAAAGACCGTTGGCTTCCAACAGCGCGTAAATGTGCACTATTTCCTGGTCTAGCGAGGTGTTCCCCGCATCTCTCGAAGCCCTGATCAGTTTCAGTCTTTCGCACAGATCGTTCAGGTCGTTGTAAAACCGGTATCCTTCCCCTTGTCGAGCCAGTTGCTTCGGTAGCCGCCGCTTAGCTGACTTAACACGCGTTGCGTATCCTTCCCCCTGTTGAATCGGTTGATGGGGCCCCTTCTCCTTGCCAAACACCGGTTTAATGCAGGTCGCGTACTTGTAACCGGCGCTCGATTTCAGTCTCTTAGACTCGGGACCGTGGTCTCTGTAGATCGCGCTGCTTCTCCTGAGAATATCGTGATAATCCAACAGACTCGGGTAATCGTCGGTCGGTTTACGAGGGTTCTTGAGCATGATCAACTGGCACAATTGGTCGGTGCCCCTGTATTTTTTCCCTCCCACTACCACGTCGTCCTCTTTGAAGTCCATGTCCACGGAACCTATCTCGTACCGTTTACTTTCCGGGTCTTACCTTATACCCAAAGTGGGGTCGGTGAGCGTCTCCCTACTGGCGAACATGCTGAGATACTCGGTAGCCAGCGGTCCTAGTTGCACGGTGTCGAGTAAAGAAGTCTCTTCCTCCAAGTAACGCATTCGGGCGCTCTGTGTCATGGCTTCGATTTGCATGAGCGAGGCGGAGGTTAGTGCTCCCATAGAGCTGGATAACCGTCTCATCGCCCCGGCATTAAAAGCCAGCTCGGATTCCTAGTCTTCCGTATCTCCTCCATATTCCCCCTGTTATAGCCGGGTCCGGTCGTGGCTTCCAAGGCCCGCTGAATGTTCCGGAGTTTTCCCCCGTGCTGTGTGTGTTGTTTCTGCTGCCCAGCTTCGATGGCCAGCAGCTCTTTGATCTGGAGCTGACGTTGAGCGGCCGCCTCCTTGCTTGCTGTCTATCGCTCGGAGTTTGGTCTGCTCTCGGAGGGGGTCCGCGATCGGTTTGAAAATCATCGTCAGGTGCTTCGGCTCGGTGGCCCTTTCGAGTTTCGCGTCGAGGAATTGCCGCTCGAGACGCTATTTTAAACGGGTCCGGGCGATGCTGAGTTGCCACGGCTTTTTATTGAGGGGAAAAAATTGCACGTCCTCGTCAACTTAAACACACGCGTTCTCGTCAACATCGAGTCAAACTAACCCGTTTTAACTCGGTAACAGACTCAATCCAACATGCGGGGATTAACGAGGTTCCGCACACGCCCGATGATCGCACCGGCAACTCCATCCCAGGTTCTAGTCAATCCCGGCTTTGACAACCCTTTTGAATTTGTCAAGCCAACCCCCTTCAAGATCATTTTTCTCGGTAAAAATATGCCTGGATCCGGGCCTTTTTTTACCTGTAAATTCACAATTAAGAACAAAAGGAATGGCCAGCCCATGACCCCCCAAGCTCCGACTTGGATCGAATAATCCGGCCGCGGGCTCACCTATTCCGGCAGGTTAGACGCCCAGGTCGTTATATCCTTCGGTCGGTCGCACGTCCTCGTCAACCCAAACACACACGTTCTCGTCAACCCAAACACGCTCGTCCTCGTCAACCCAAACACACGCCGCCACCACCACCACCACACACTCTCGGACCACCACCACCCATCGTTGTTTACGGGTGGTGCAGCGTTTCCCACGTTTCCGCGTTTCCATGGTGGTGGGAGGGTGAGGGGCCAGCCGTCTCGGCATTTAGCTCAGTTCGGTGCGGTCCGCAATGAGTGATAAAATCCACAAAGGGAGTTGTAAAATCTCGGCAAAACTCTGGGGAAGCACCCACAGAAAAGACTCGGAATTGATGGAATTTTGACATTGGCGAACATGTAAACCGTCAATCGTTAGATGTGGGGTGGGTCAGGGTTTCCGGGTGTTTCCAACGTCTATGTCAACATCGGGTAACAGACTCAATCCAACATGCGCTGTACCTCCCTTCTCTCAGGGGTTTGGTCTTGTCGATCGTTAGGAACCCGTGCGGATCGGAATTCCAACGCTCCCTGCTCGCCTTAACTCCTCGAAGCTCATGTCACACCCGACGTGGTTGTTGTAGAAGTGCCTGAGATTGGCGTCGTCTTGCCTGAAGAGAATCAGGAAGTTCGCGTTGTCTTTGTCCACCCTCTTCGGTATCCTGTTGTATGTTTGGCACAGGTAAAAGACGTCTACGTTGGCGTGCCGACCGTAGGCGAAGTACCGCTCGATCCTGTCCTGTTTCTCGATCATGCAGTCATTGAAGAGGAATAGGGTCTTCATGCCGGGGCCTAGAAGTTCCTCGGGGAGCGGTACCTCCTCGTTGTTTGAGCAGAACACCGCGACATCCGGGCAGGTCTCGTCGAAGGCCCGCCTCAGCCTCTCGTACTTGGTCTGGAACAGGGTCTTGGAGCACACGTAGAGTCCGTCGTATTCCAACCATCCATCGTTGCAGAGGAGGTTTAGAACCAGATTCGTCTTCCCGCACCCGGCCGGACCGCAGATGATGCATCGCAACGAATCGGGGAATCTGAGCTTACGCCAAGGTGTCTTGGTCTTCCCGGCAGTTTCCCCGAGGTTGTCGTAAGTGATGAGTTTCATTATTTAAGCCTTTATTTAGTTTAATAAAGGCCTGAAACGCATTTTAAACATGTACTGCTTGGAATGCAAACGAGACACCGACACCCTCGACTCCAACCTCGTAACAACGTCGAACAACCGCCTGTTGTTGAAAGGCAAATGTGCGAACTGCGGGACCAAGAAAGCCCAGTTCCAGAAAAGTTGGAAGCGGGTCAAGAAAGGTTCGGGTCTGTTTAACAAGATCATCAACAAACTACCGGTAGAATTCCACATCCCCGGGTACAGGTACTGTGGGCCCGGTACGAAACTCGGCAAGAGGCTGGCCAGGGAAGACGTCGACATAAACGCTCTAGACGAAGCTTGTAAACGACACGACTTAGCCTATGCTGCCAGCTCCGATCTGGGAGATCGACACCGAGCCGACGAAGAGCTGGCTACCGAGGCCCTGAGTATACTGCTGTCGCACACCGCGGGGTTCGGTGAGAAGGCGGCCGCTGCGGGTGTTGCCGGTGCGATGAAGGTTAAGGTCAAGTTGGGGATGGGGCAAACACGATAAAAAATATAAATTAATAAAGGATAGGAATGGACGCGTTAGTCCAAGAACTGCACAAACCGGCTAGGGGTCGATACCCGAGGCGTAGAACAAAGGCCCTCGGCGTTGATGACTTGTGGCAAATCGATCTCGTGGAAATGATCCCGTACTCGGGTGTTAACGTAGGATACAAGTACCTGCTCACGCAGATTGACGCGTATAGTAAGTTCGCCCGGGCGGAACCAGTCAAGTCCACGAGTATGGGAGACGTTGCGGCCGCCTCCGAGAAAATGCTGGTCTGCAGACACCTCCAGTCGGACTAGGGGAAGGAATTCTTCAACTTCCGGTTTGCGGCCCTGACAAAACGGTACGGTATCAACCACTACCGCACCTTTTCCGAGACCAAGGCAAGCGTGGTCAAACGCTTCAACCGGACCCTGAAGACGGCTATATGGCGCGAGTTCACCCGCAGGGGCAGCTACCAGTGGCTCGACCTGATTGCCCCACTTCTACGCCGGTACAACAGATCCGTGTACAGGACGATCGGGGCTAGACCGAAAGACGCGGTTGCGGGTATTCCACCGACAGTTCGAGCGTCGAATCGTTCCGCGGGTAAACCCAAGTTTAAAATCGGGGACGAGGTGAGGAGGGTATCAAGGGCGGGTTCTACGAGCAGGAGTTGCAAAAGACGCAGGTTCCGGACCTGTTTCTGGTGGAGAGGGTGTTAAAGACGCGGAGGGCGGGGGAAAAGACCAATTACCTGGTTAAGTGGGGGGGTTACGGCGATAAGTTCAACAGTTGAGTCAATAACTTGGACTTGTTCCCGATGCATTTTAACCGAGAAAAGACCGAGAAAAATAACCCTCAAGGGGGTACACGGCCGTTTCATTTAAAAATTGACTAGTCCGTGAAACCGGCTGATCAGGGAGGATGTATCCCGAGCACATTCCGATCCTCGAAGATCTGGATATCAACGCGTTCATCCCGATTATGGTGTAAGGTCTTAAAGACGCGGAAGGTCACGTCATTCCCGGTTGTGACGTCATTTTCGACTAAAGTGGTATATAAGCTGAGACCTTTTCCTGCTCTCTCTCTTTCCAGTTTTGATTTCGTTGAGAGAGGATCTCCACGCCGCTTCTCTCGAAAACTTTTTTGGATATATATAAAGGATCAGAAAGGAAATGTCCGGAAAGACCTCCTTCACCTGCACCTTTTGTTCGGAAGTGTTCCCCGACCAGCGGCAACTGGTCGAGCATCTTCCCGGATGTCGCCAACAGGGAGACCCGGCAGACGATTTCCATTGCGTCCTGCATCATTCCATCTGCGAGGAGACCAGGTGCGAGGACTGCACCGTGGAGTCACCAACCTGCGAAGACGCCTTCGAGGGCAGCTTCCGGTGCTACGAGACGGACTTCGCGTGCGACGACGGCTACGCCTCTCTTCTCGAGATCTCGTACGCCTCATGTCATGCGCCAAAACCGCCATCGCCCGACTTCTTTTCGCTTGCCTGACCAGCCGCGTGTCCTACAAATTCCAACTCTGCTTGACGGCGAGGTTTACCAGAGCCGGGCAAAACCTCAATGCCGGGTTCTGGAGCCTTTACGTCAACGCTCCCTCGGTTCACGACGTCCTTCGGTTGGTCGAGGAGGCCTACGAGAAGATCCAC